>JAJEOX010000008.1:0-152300 GCA_020740385.1 Mylabris phalerata
TCTGGAAAGGTACCATCATAAATTCAATTATGACAATGGTGTCATCGAGCAGGAACGAGTTGAACAGTTTCTAAAAAAACACTTAGCAGAACAGAAAGTCGATGTGGTGTACGTCAAGGGAGCAATTAAGAAACAATTTCTCGAAGAAAAATTGGGTAGCAAATGTCCAAAAATCATTGATCTGGACGCCAAGGGCAACTGCCCGAAACTGCCTCTTGAATTTACACAGTGTCTCAACCATTGCCTTCCTATAGCATATTGCTCTTTGAACAAACGTGAGGTTTATTTATAATTGGGTGCAAGCAGCGTTTGCCTCAGTGAAGTTCTCTGAGACATTTACAGAATTTTTTTAATGGTTTTTAAAATTTAAAATGTAAATATGTGTTATTTGATAATTATATAAATATCTAATCAATATAAGTAGTCGTTCCTTCTTTCTTAAAATTTTTTTAAAAATTTGAATTTTCATTTTAATATCTTGTAACAGTCTCTTCTTGAATAGTTTTTTTTTAGGTTTTCTAGCAATCACTATTCGGCTGTTTTTGCCGTTGCTATAACAAAATAATAATTTGAATATATATAAAAAAAAAGTTGTTAAAAAATATATAACCCGTCTGAATATTTTAATATTAATTGTTAAAATCAGATGTGTTTACAGTGGCGCCCAACGTTAGGCTCGAAAATCGCAAGTGAAAACGTTTTTCGTATAGCTTTAGTTGTATTTATCGTGGCAAGTTAAAGAGTTTCTTGTTCGCTCATTCGGTACGGGAAGTGCCGCTGTTTTCGTGTTTTCGAAAAACCAGAATCGGGTTGAATTTTTCATTCCCGCGAGATACACTAAAACCAGTGCTGTGTTGCTTAACTCATAATCGACAATTTTCTGTGGACGATTAGGTTAACCGTTGAAACTATTAAATTCAAATTTTAAACCTATACGCGAATAGACAAATCGGCAGAATTTGTCCGTGATTGTCCACCAGTGGAAAGTGCGAAAAATAACCGTTTTTCTTGAAGTGTTGCGTTGTCCTGAAAACTCATGTCAGACGACGGAAAAATACAAAAAAACGTACAATTTTACGTCCGCGTCACTGGAGAAGAACGGTCATTACCGACGAACATGTCGCAACAACAAAATATTGTTCTTACGAACGAACAATTTCAAACTCTCCTGTATAGTTTGCGTGCTCCACCATTCTTTCACCACCATCAGAACAAATATTCATCGCTTTCTACAGCCGTTCTAAGCGGAAGTTTTGCAACATGTAAATCGAGATTCTCTGGTGATTAAAATGATGATGTTGAAAGCATTTATTGATGCAATTCAAATATTTTAAGGATTGTGTGAACATTTCTGATGAAAATGCTTTAAAGGGACTGCCTATGTTTGTTAGATGGTTTCGCTGCTACGTGGTAATAAAGGGGCCAAATCGTTAATTCTTACGTGGAATGACGGCTGTGTCCGATCTGAGAAATGCTTTTGGTCGTAAGTTGCCACTTCTACCGAATTTATTCGTGAACTGTTTTCAAGAGAACAAAGAGATAATGAGCCTACTGACATTTTTGTTAGTAATGCACGTGCCTTGCTCGCAAAGCTGCCAGTTGATGCTCCCCATCAGCTGAGAAACACAAACTTCATATGGTGTATGGATTGATTTCTCAACGTATTAGACGACAACTACCGTTTCGGGCAGATCATCAACTTTAACAATCTTCTTGAGAAAGCCAGGTCAATTGAAGCTAACTTTCAAGAAGTAACACAGTCTAAATCGCTTAAAAATTAACAAACCTGTGGCGTCCCAAGTGTTCCTTCTGTCAAAATTACGGTCACACTCAAGCAGATTGTCGAAAATTCGCGCGTGTCGAGAAATCGTTGACTACAAAACCTGATGAAATAAACAAGAGAGAAGATAGTTCAGCTGCTGCACATCCTGTCCGATGTTTTGGATGTCATCAACTGGGACACGTTCGATCCAGTTGCCCGAATAGGCCGTGTACACCAGCCCAATCTTCCCATGCTGTTCATTCGGTTGACGCTGCAGTCGTGGAAGTTTTAGCTGTCACCCTCCCTAGCAGTAAGATCTCTCGACCACTGATAGCTATTGATGTTGCAGGTATCTAGAGCCTCGCCTACGTCGACTCTGGTGCTCGCTGCTCCATCGCTGGTAAGAAGCTATACAATCATTTTAAGAAGAAAGGTTGCCCTTCAACTATCACAAAAGCCCGCATCGTTCTCGCTGATGGTGTGCCTAATTTGGTTGAAAATGAAATTTTCGAGGTAGATGTTCATCTTTATGGACGTATCGTTCCAACCACTTTCGTCGCTGTGCCGTCCTACGAAGGACAACAAGACACTGTTAGGCATCGACTTCATAACCAATGCTAACATGATTCTAGATATTGCTCAAATGAAATGGAAATTTTTCAGACGACAGTGATGACAACTACTATCCTTTCCTTCACGAACCAGAAGTTAAAAAAACGAGTTGTATCAGTCGATTCCGTAGATATTTCACTCAGAAAAGATGAAGGAACTCATCTAAATCCGGAAGAAAGGGAACAACTTTCTCAGCTGTTAACAGAATATTCCGATTTTTTCAACCAAATAAAGATCCTACTCCGTATGCTGAACATGTCATCAAGCTGACCGATGATACTCCAATCGCGACACCTCCTTATCGCATGTCGATCTCAAGAATAACCGCTTTGGAAACTGAAATTCAGAAAATGCTTAATGAAAATATAATTGAAGAGTGTGACTCAGCGTATGCTTCTCCGGTTGTCATGATTCCTAAGAAGAATGGAGAGTGGAGAGTCTGTGTTGATTTCCGCCGTCTGAATAGTATTACTGTACCAGACAGGTATCCACTACCTAGAATTGATGACATTTTGCACACAACGAAACGAAGGTTTTGGATGTCAACTCTTGATCTCAAGAGTGGGTTTAGGCAGGTACCTGTGCGTGAAAATGATCGCGATAAAACTGCATTTATAACTCCCTTCGGACTATACCGTTTCTTACGCATGCCTTTCGGGTTACGAAACTTTACCGCAACGTTCCAACGTTTGATAGATAAGTTTAGATCCGGTTTACCTGACGTTTTTCTTATGGCCAACATTGACGATTTAATTTTGATATCAGAAGATTTTAGTACTTATCTTCGCGATTTACAGAAAACATTTGAACGGTTGAGACATTTCAAACATAGTGCGAATCGTAATAAATGTGTATTCGTTCGAACCACCATGAAATTTTTAGGTCATGTTCTAACCCGTAATGGAATCTCTGTTGACCCAGACAAAGTGTCCGTCATTACGTGTATGTCAGCACTTACTAATGTGAAGCAGTTGTTAACATTTTTGCAAACATGTAGCTGGTTCAGAAGATTCATCCCTTTGTTTGCCCAAATTGCCCGTCCTCTGTCAGATCTAACGAAGAAAAGAGCTGTTTGGAAGTGGGGGGACTCGCAAGAAGAAGCATACAAAAACACTGAAGCAGTTACTAACTACGGCACCAGTTCTAAGACAAGCTGATCCGTCATTGCCGTATATCCTAAAAACAGATGCAAGTTTATATGCAATTGGGACATGTCTTCTCCAGGGGGAGGGTCCTGTAGAAAGGCCTGTAGAATATGCAAGCCGTCTGTTAAGCCCCTCCGAACGCAACTATAATACAACAGAAAGAGAGGCTCTTGCTATAGTTTTCGGAATCCAGAAGTTTAGGGGATATTTAGAAGATTCCAAAGTACGAGTTGCTTCTGACCATCAACCTTTGAAGTGGCTTATGACCCTTCGATCACCCAGTGGAAGATTGGCTCGATGGGCACTACTTCTCCAAGGCTATGACCTGGTTATTGATTATATACCCGGAAGAAGTAATGTTGTGGCTGATACTTTACCACGTCCTCCTATCCCTGATGAATATATCGCTGTTAATCATAAGGTATGCCTGACCGAAATTACTTTGCCTACAATTTCAGCAAAAGACCTTCGAGATAAACAGCTTGCTGATGCTCACTTGCCAGAAATCATTAATTCTCTGGAAGATGCTGAGTCGCCTAACATAGATCATTGGTCTAGTCGAGGTTATATAATGGCTAAAGGAGTTGTCTATCGCTATTCTCCTGACAGCGAGTCAGAAGATCCTCAACTAGTAGAACCCCCTTCTGAAGTTCCTGAGTTGTTGAAAGAATATCATGATTCACCAAGAGCTGGTCATCCAGGAGTCGAAAGAACTATTAAGAAGTTGTTGCAACATTATTGGTCTACCATGAGACGAGATGTTCGAAAGTATGTTCAACAATGCGCAGATTGTCAACGTTATAAGTGTAGTAACTCCAAACCTGTTGGTCTATTGTGAACTCCGGCAATGTCTCAAAGATTTGAAACGATTGCCATGGATCTATTTGGACCACTACCTCTTTCAAGTTCAGAAGAACGGTGGGTATTTGCAGTCGAAGATGTGACGACTAGATGGATAGGATTGTTTGCTCTTCAGAAAGCCACGGCTGAGGCATGTGCAAGATGCCTGATTGATGAAGTCATATTACGGTATGGAACACCCAGAAAGGTCATCAGTGATAATGGACCACAATTTGTCAGTGTAAAAATGCAACAAGTCTCCGATTGTCTTGGTTTTGAACAACATCTAGTTCCAGTGTACTACCCTGCTGCCAATCCTGAAGAAAGAAAGAATCGAGAACTGAAAACCCAGTTGGCAATCATAGTTGCAGATCACCACTCTGGTTGGAGTAAAGCGTTGGCGCCCGTTCGCTTAGCTCTCAGTAGTATAAATATGTATGTTCTGGACCAGGAAGTCGGAGCCAATTTTCAAATTCTCCCGCCAATTGACATCGGGAAGTGACGTCACGGCGCGGAAGATTTGAAATTTCAAATCGACCAACTTAAAATCTAGAAAAGTAAATTCCCCCAGACTTTCTGCCAACCTAAAATCTATGCAAGTAAATTCCCCAGATATCATGCCAACCTGTGACGTCACGACGCGGGAGATTTGAAATTTCAAATCGACCAACTTAAAATTTAGAAAAGTAAATTCCCCCAGACTTTCTGCCAACTTAAAATCTATGCAAGTAAATTCCCCCAGATTTCATGCCAACCTAAAATCTATACAACTAAATTCCCCCAGATTTCATGCCAACCTAAAATTCTAGTAACTAATGTCAATTTGTAGCCCTGTAAACAGCGGAAACGGCGGCAAATTTGAAAAAAGTTGTTTTTATTGTTGTCAACAAACAAAATTTACGTTGTCAAATTAGCCTAGCCTAGCCTGACCTGACTTTTAAGAAGATCAGTAGCATGTGATTTTCAAACAAATTTGAAAAAAGTCTAAATAATAATAATAATAATAAGACTTAATAATTGAAAAATTCACCAATTATTAATCGGTGTTGTCGTCGTCGTCGTCGTCGTTCCCAGGTGCTGCACCTTGCCACTTTAAATGTTTGTACCCTTCCTTATTGACAAGTTTTTGATAAAGGTACCAATAACATTGTTCACCCCTTTCATCACTTTCACCCTTACAGGAAGGGCACACAAAGTCTACTTTAATTGGGGCATAGTTGGATGAACAACAACATTGACAATATATGTATATATTTTTCTAACAATTTTCAAATAAAAGAATGTATATATAATTTATAGGTAATGAATACCTGCATTGTTCATTTATTAATATTAAAAAATTTCCTTTGTTTAAGAAATCTTCTTGATAAGCATGCTGAATTGCAATCACAAAAATATACAGTATGAATTAAATTTAAAGCAAATCAATAATTATTAGTGGAAATTTGGTGTATTTCTGCTGTAATATCTCTTTTCGATGACTTTCATACAGACACAAAGTACAGATCTCTCTATTAATTTATAATTCGAATAATATTTTTTAATATAAAAATATAACAAAGTCAACCATTAAGAATACATCATTTTTCAAATAATAAGAAAATCATAGATGCATATACTTTTCTAACAATTTTCAAATAAAAGATTTTGTAACAATGGATCCTTTCTATAAGAAATCTTCTTAATAAGAATGCTGAATTGCAATCACAATAATATATGTATAAGATCAACCAGTCTTAAAGTAAATCAGTGTATCGTCAAGTACCTAATTTAATTGGTGAATTTCAATTGGTGAATATTAATTGGTGAATAAAAATGAATTCAAGAGAAATTATGAGTAAGTACATATTCATTTACAACATACATTTAATTTATAATTAATTTTTAATTAAATATCATAAAACAGTTTTCGAAGGTGAAGAGATCACCGAGGATCAATTCAATTATTTGATAGAACATCAATTTGAGCATTTTCAGAAAGAAGAACAATGTAAGTATTAATTTATAACTTATACATATTTACATTAATTTCAAATTATTGTAAACAACAACTAGATCGACAACAGCAACAAAGAATCCTGGAATGTTTACGGGAACGAGACCAACAACGACAACAACAACAAAAACAGCAACGACAACAGCAACGGCAACAAGAACGACAACATCAACTACAACAAAAGCAAAAGAGAGTACAATTATGGGTACAAGAACAACAACAATACCAACAACAACAGAAGCAACAACAACAACAACAAGAACAGCAGCAACAACAACAGCAGCAACAGCAACAACAACAACAACAGCAACAACAACAACAACAACAACATCAGCAACAACAACAAAAACGTGTAATTGAGATAAAAATAATTATAGAAATAAATTAAAGTTAATCTACTAAAATTTTAATTTATACAGTGTAATATTTATTGAATTATTCTTCTATGTGGTAATGTCCCCAGGCAAATGTTGATATACCATCTTCTCTAATATGTCTTTTATCATCAAAATGACTAAGAGCAATCTCGTTCAAATTTTGTGTATAGATATTGTGAAGGACGGATCTAAATGTGGACATGTTACCATAAAAAATCTTCTTTTTATACAGACAGTCTCGATAGTCATTTAAATTGAAACCGTTAATAACTGTTTTCTTTACACCTTAGCTTTCTTGATCAATTTACCATCAATAACGTCAATTGAATACATTTTCGATTTTAAACCAATAAATTCTCTCACTATTTTACCATTATTTTCATCTTTCATAAATCCAACAATTTTTTTATTTTTCAATGGTAAATTGTATGGATTCTCTTTTGGATACTCAGATGTATCGAAATAAATATCTATATCATCCCTAATATCATTGTAGAAATCATCAGTTTTGATGGTATAAATAAGTGAATCCGTATCTATATAGTTTAATAGTAATTTATCGTTGTATTTTGGTTTCATGTATTCATAATGAAAATCGTACATCAACCATTTTGATAATTCCAATACTGTAAAACCAATATAAATTGGTTTATTGTAACAGGTCTTGACACGATTCAACTGAATTGCCACCATTTTAGGTGTAAAATGGGCTACACTATGGAAATGTGGTTTGGCAATTAGTGCACGTGCACCCAATCTCTTTCCACAACTCTCCCACTCTGTAACCAATTTGATGTCTTTTCTTTTATCTACATTCTCCATAGTTTTACCGTACACTGCATTATTTAGTAATTTAAAAAAATTTTTCTCAAACGTATTTTTGGCCAATGTACGATGATGTGTATTCAGATCGATATATTTTTTCAACCAACACGATTGTTTAAATTGTAATATTCGATGAATTTGATTAATTTTCAAACCATGCTTGACACACTGTTGTAAATTTCTATAATGTATTATATATTTATTTTTATTTGTTAGATCAGTAATCAATTTGGAATATTTTGCATTTGAACTAATCTTATTCTCCGGACAAAATGGAAGATCATTGTGCTGATCGTGTAGACCTTTTGGATATTCTAGATCCACTTCGAAGATGTAACCTATCTCGGAATTTGTTGGAATTTTCATTATATCAATTGATTCAATGTCTTCGACCCATTGAAACCCACCATAGGGTTGTGGTTGTGACATGGCCCAACCATATAGATTGTTAGCATCTAAATACATTAAATACGTACTTGGTTTAGATGAGTCATAACTTTCCATATACTTATTGTTTGCAACAGAATGTCGATGTGAACATTGTGTTATGCCACCACGTATACCTCTTTTAATAAATGTATGCATATTGATATCGGTTAATAATTCAATTTTTATTTGAGTATATTTCAACATGGCGTCCCATGATAATCCGGGTGCTGTGTAATAATGACAAGGATCCAAATTGTATATTTTTTGACAGACTTTGCGGAAATTTTGAAAAATATCAGTCAACAGCAATACATCCGCTATCAAGTACAATTTCATGTAGTCCCATAAATTTTGACAATTGAATTGTTGCCACACATTCTGTGCATGTTTGTAATATTCATCAGAGCATAATTTCATCGAAAATCGACTGTTAAATTTTTCTTGCGCTGGTAATGATGTCTCTTCTAAACGTTTCCAACAATTAAAGTACTCATATGGTAGCACACCTTTTCTTATCAGTAATTTAAATTGTTCTTCATCGTTGAAAACGCTTTTAACAGTTTGGAAATCATTAGGTGATAAATTCTGCGCTAAACTATCTAGACTAGATGACATAAATCTGAACGAGTCTAGAAACCGCAGATCAACTGTCTCTGTTTCACTAACAAAAATTCGTTTTGATAAGGAGACATAGAGTTCCTTATTTAGCGGTATTAAGTTAATATCACCTTCAATTTTTTCCAACGATTTTACAAACAAATGACAATCATAACCAGAAAAGTTATGAAAAAAAATTGGAAAGAATTTAGGTATGCGATATTGCAAATTGCATTGTCGATGTGCTGGTCCTCTATATTTACCAGTAAAGTGACAGTGATCCATCACTTTATCATCATTGACTATTGTTTGATTACAAATATGACAGATGTTCGTTTCAAGATATGATTCAAGTTGTTCATCATTTAAATTCTCCATTGGTTTCGGCTTCATTAGAATTTCATTATAAATTCTTTGTATATCGTACGTTAATGATTTTACAAATTGATCAGCACAATCTTCACCATTGTAAACTTGTAATTTATCGAAATTCTGATCGAACGAACATTTAATGTAATAAGCGAAAGCACACGGTGTGTGTTCTTGTACATTAGTTGTTGACGATGTAGTTGGATTCGGTGTACAAATATCAATGTCTTGTAATAGACACTCAAAATCTGCATAGATTACAAATGGAACTTCAATTTGTCGTTCATAATTTTTAAATTCTACTACAGAATTCTCATGTGTTGGCATGATTGTAACTATACGATTACACTCCTCTTTATGTATTAATAAGTTTTTTTCAGAATCGAAATGTAATAAGCAAAAATTGCAAATGAAAATTTTATTTGTATGTCTTGTAATGCTGCTTCGCAGTAATCTTGAGACATTTTTAATCCACACATAGTGGCTCCGTTCTTCTTTTTCTATCAACAGTAAATTGATATGCTTTACTTTTTCTCTTTTGGTACAATACAATGGTCCAACAATTTGATCATCTTCTAAACCAAAAGTATTTACACTAATTTCCGAGTTCAATTCTTCAAATATTTTAATGTCTTTTACTTTCAAAGGAAAGTCTAAATCATCAAATTCTAATACAATATTATTATGTAAAACTATTGTATTGGCAGTGATGTCTTCAACACAATATGAGTTTGGTCTATTTGCATGGAAATCGACTGGACACAAAGCCGAAATTATAGCCCATTTGAAACAATATTCATCGTTATTTTTGACATTGATACAAGCGTGCTTTTCTTGGATTTTCTTAGGTAATCCTATGTACTGACTACTTCCTCTCAATGGTTGGTATTGATTTATATTAATTTCTAAATGGGTTATTCCGGTCAACGCCCAACCGCTATCCCTTTCTTGGAATTCAGTTGTTTTCGTTTTAATTTTTTCAATCATCAAGTCATAGTTTAATGTAATATCATCGTCATTCTGCACCAACGTCATTTTTGAGTTGAAAACTTTTTATCGAACTTTCTTCGTTTTCGTCAACCATTTTCACATACTCAGCAAACAATTCCAAATTGAATTTAATTAATGTATGTTCAATTAACTCTTGTACAAGTTTAGGAACTACAACATCTTTAGAAGATTTTAGAAATACATCAACATCCAAATTAGATAAGTCACTATTTTCATAAAGTAATGTTTTAATTCGTCCTTGGAAAGTACTTTTAACCACCTTCAAATTTGATGTGTATGGTTCTGCTGATTTTAATCGATGACTTAAGGTGCGTAAATGACATAACCATTTATCAACAGGAATATCTGTTCCACATAAACTACACCTTTCTTTAGTAAGTTCAGGTTTTTCGCATCCTAAAATTGGAAGCGGTAAATGAAGAAAAGTAATGAGGTGGTTTAAAAAACATTTACCTGGTAAAGAATGAACACGTTTTATGTGGCGATTTAAGTTGTATTTTTTTGAGAACGGTTTGAAACAAATATTACATAATACTTGTGCTTTAGACATTTTTAACAAGCAGTTTTGTTGTACGCGTGTGACACTTTAAAACACTTTCAACAAAATACTTGAGCTCTGCGTTACAACCTGCTTTTATACCACGCAAAATCCGTTATGAATTAACGTAATAAAAATTTCTAGAAAAACACTCTTATTGACTGACCTTGTTTATTAATATTTTTGCAATGAAGAATTTTCTTTGGATAACAATACATCATTCTTTGTACAAAGGATCTTTTTAATATTTGACCTTGTTTATTAATATTTTGCAGTCTAGAATTTTTATTGGAAAACAATACTCAATTTCCTACACAAAGGATTCTCTGTTACAATTTTTTCTCTAAATTGAAAATTCTTAGAAAAATAAATGTCTTAACAGTCATCTTATAATTTGTGACAATTGATGATCTCTTTAGAATTGACCTTGTTTATTAATATTTTGCAATTCAGTGGAAATGCTATTGGAAAACGTAGTTGTCTTTGTTTAAACTTCTGTATATATATAAGCGTGGATATTTAAATTGTTAGTCATTTGATACATCTTTTCTTGTAAAGAGCGTTACTGAAGAGTAAACTTATTTGTTTCCTAAAGTCTTAACGATTCACAAAAAAGAAAATGTCAACAACACCATCAACAATTGTGGTTTTCACAGAAGATAAAGTTAATTTACCAATCAATTTGTTACATGTCATTATAAAACAAATCTTTCAGTAAGTAGAAATATTTTCTATATTTTTATTTTTCCTAAATGACGATATTTTATTCACTTCACTAGCAGTGTATAATGGATTTGAAAAATGATATCGATGAAGAGGTATTGCCACGATGACCTTCTGATGAGAACTGTTCAATTTTCACAATTGTTTTCATTAATAAATCTTCTAAATCTATCTATTAAATTGTTTTAATTTTTCTGTAGTTGTATTATCTTATTAATATCAATAAATTTCTGGTTATATGTCTTAATCAACCTTTCAATGTTTTCCAATTGATTCCTTGTACTCTTTATTGTATTATTCAGCTCATTCAATTTCTTATCAAATGCGGTGAATTTATCGTTAATTGATTTGTCTCGTTTTGTAAAACTATCATTAAGCTTCTTTATGTGATCTTTAATTGTTGGTATATCTGATTGATAAAGTCCTTCAATTTTTCGACTATTTTGAATGTGTTTATGTGTTTGAGTTTCGTTCTCCTCTATTAATCGTTCTAAATTTTTAATCTTTTCCTCAATTATACTATCATTTTTTTTAATTTGATTTTCTATCTGTTTTCTTAGTTCATCAACGTACCCTTTAGTGGTTGAGTCCTTTACATCTTCACCGTCATGTAGATTACAGATTCGATGATTCTTTAAGTCAAGATTGCCATCAGTAGTATAACTATATAGATTGTGCCAAACAGGACTTCCACTCGCTTTATTATCATTTTCACTGAATTTTCTCTTCCAAGCACGTCCGAATTTGTCAATGCTCATAATGATACTAAATAAGGTTTAAGGAAAAACAGCATATTTATACATCATTCTTTTATTGATCACTATCATGAAAATTTTCATATAATATTATAACATTAGTTAAGACACACATACAATTCAATATTGAATGAAATACACAAGTGGATTTAGATTTATATAAACGTGGCTGGTCTGGTAATTCATGAACTATTGATGTATTATAGATAAAGTTCTCAATGAATTTCTTCTTTTCCAAGCCCTTAACATAAATGTCACTGTATCCATATGTTACTCTATTAATAATTCCATTAAATTCCTTAGGATCTATAAAACCGTCCTCCCATTTCAATCCATGATAATTTTTCGTCAACCAGTATACTTGTTTCTTATATTCCAGTGGTAATGCTTTAAAACAATAAGGAGACTTGAAGATGAAATGACTTATCTTATATCCATCATAAGTTGCTAGCTCTTTTGGTAGGAATTTATTGTTGTTTGGTATTCGGAAACCTTGTACATCTACATACAACGATAGCGATGACGATGACGATGATGAGGTCATTATACTAATAAATCACTCCTGCTTCACGTAGTTCTTTTTCAATAGCAATAATCTCGTTTTGATAGGAATTATTTCCCGCACCAGTTGTTGCACACAACAAAACCAAACGAGCTACTAACTCATTCGAATCATCCCAATAAATATATTCAACTGGTTTTCTATTGTATCGTAAATATTGAACACCCCGCCCCGAAGGAGAAGGGGAACTCTGTGATCTTAATAATGGTTTAATAACCTTTTGATATTTATATGATGTATCTCTTTGTAATTTCTTCTGTGGATCATAGTTCTGTCGATAGACATTTGTAAGACTGATAATTCTCTTATAAGAGTCTTGATCCTTCTTAATTGAAAACTTACTATGGGAGACATTTTTCAAAAACAACAAATTATACAGTCCTTCTGTTCCCTTGAAAACTTCATTCAATACTTTTATATCACCATTAGGCTCAATATACAAAACTGTATTGCCCAGAGTAAGTTTCTCCGTCGCCTCATCATAATTAATTTTTGAAGTGATTGTTTGATGTTTTTGAATCAATGTTTCAATATAGGGTTGTGCAATTGCCGGATATTGATTGATGTAATCAGCATAAGCCTTGTCAGATACTTTTGATTGATCCATAAATAATTCTTCCACATCGTCATCGTCTTCATCATCGCCGTCGTCGGCGGCGAATTTATTTGCAATGGAGTGTCTTCTCGGCACATACGTAAATCGCGGTACACTTTCTTCTTCTTTTTCCTCAACTTTAAGCAGCAATAAAATACCGAAAGAATGAGGACAGACCTCATAACACCAAAGTTACTGCATTGCGTCAGGATATTATGAATTGTATTGCGCACATCTTCGGTGACTACACGTCATATGATCAGTACTTCTGCAAATTTGTGGGTAAAGTGGATTTGTCGTCAATGTACGCTTCATTGCAACGTTGTACATTTTATCCCAAGTTCCTTTCGATCGTGAAATCTGTCGCAGACATATCATGGAGTTTCATATTTGATGTCGATGATAACATTGTAGAAACGTTTAACAATGTTGTTAATAAAATGGTAGGAAGGAAAAGAATTAATTTTTCCACGAAAGGTTCCTACGAAGGCCGATGTTTCAGCGCTGTCATCAATTTTTATAAAGAAGGGAGGTCTTTAGCCGAAATTGGATATGAAACGGCTTGTATTGGCCAAAATACTCTAAAGTATTTGGCACAATATAGACAACGTAGAATGGCTAAGAAACCGAAAAAAAAGTCCAACGAACCGTCAGTGCCGATTCGGGCTACGGACGGTCGCCCTTGGATATAATAGCAGAAGTAGACTCCAATGAATATGAAGAGAAGAAGAATATATTCATGGAAACTCTAAACAATGTGGACATTTATTAAAGGATCATATAAATATATAAATATTAATAAATATATATATATATATATATATATATATATATATATATATATATATATATACATCTAAGAGTATGGGGAGTAAATTTCGCAGTACCCGAAAAAGAAGCAGCAAGAGCCTAGGCAGAAAGAACAGGGTATCGCGAATTAACAAAAATACAAATAATGGTGCTGTTAGTACTAATAATGATGATTACGATGATGATAATAATAATAATAATAATAATAATAGTAATAATGGTAGTAATAGTAATAATAGTAATAGTAATAGTAATAATAATAATAATAATAATAATAATAATAATAATAATAATAATAATAATAATAATAATAATAAAGAGGATAATGATTTATCGGCATCTGTTCCTGAACGTGTGTCGAAGACCAGCGAGATTATTTCAGGTCGACGAATAGTGAACCTTCGGTTTGTTATCACAACATTATTATATGGATTGAATCATAAAAAAAAGAGAAAATGCACATCAGAAGATGTAGAAATTGTCAGCGGGACCCCACGTGGACTACACAGCATCATTATGTATCGCTGTACAAAATGCGGTTCTGTGGGAAATTTCGACACTGACGGTAATGCTGGGGGAAACATAAATGACGCGGCGGCTGGTGCAGCAACTGAGTGTGGCATTGGATACACCCAACTGTCACAAATTTGTGCTGGATTAGACGTTCCTCACATGGCCAAAAATACGTACCAAAAATACGAAAACAGCATTCATGAAAGTGCTAAAGAACTGGCGCTGAAATCAATGGAAGAAGCGGGAAAAGAGGAGCACCGTTTGGCAATCGAAGCCGGTGATGTCATTGATGGCAAGCCAGCGAGCACCGTTTATGTCGACGGAGCCTGGTGTAAAAGATCTTATGGGAAAAACTATAATGGATTATCAGGCTTCGCGACAATAATTGGAGCAAGAACCAACAAAGTTTTATACCTCGGTGTAAAAAATAAATACTGTTCGATGTGCGACAAAAATAAAAGAGAAAATATGGAAAAACCGCACACCTGTTTCAAGAATTGGAATTCCACATCCATGTCTATGGAAAGCGCTATTATTTTGGAAGGTTTTAAAAATTCAGTAGCTATGCACGATTTACGTTATAAAAAAGTGATTGGCGATGGTGACAGCAGTTTAAAAAAAAAATAACGGAACAACAAGCCATACGGTCCTTCCTTCTGTATTGAAAAAATCGAATGTAGGAACCACATTCTGAGAAATGTATGCAATAAATTGCAAGCCTTATCAAAAACATCTGGTGGGCAAATGGAAATGAGACGATTATTGCATAATAATATTAAAAAAATAGCTGTTTCAATAAGAGCAGCAATAAAATACCGAAATAATGAGGACAGACCTCATAACGAGAAAGTTGCTGCTCTAAAGTGCGATATCACGAACAGTATCGCACATAAATTTGGCGACCATACTTCATGTGCTAGATATTTTTGCAAAAATGTTGGTACAATGGAACCATCGTTGGCATTTAATTCAATAAAAAGCTGTACATTCTACCCAAAATTAAAATGGTATCTACAAATCGTTGCAGATCAGTCAGCGAGTTTGATACATGACGTGACCGACAACGTTGTTGAGTCATTCAACAATGTTGTTAATAAAATGGTTGGTGGAAAACGGATTAATTTTTCTAAGAGAGGTTCATATGAAGGTAGATGCTACAGCGCGGTGATTAATTTCAACTCAAGAGGAATGTTTTTATCAGAAATCGGCAGCAAAAATGATTCTACTGGCCGAAATACAACAAAGTTTTTGGCACAACAACAAAATAAAAGAAAAATTTTGAAACCAAAGAGAAAATTTAAACAAACTGCTAATGCTGATGCAGACTATGGACTGTCACAGTTTGATGATGCACCAGACATAGATCCGAATGACTTTGAAAAGGAAAAAAATCTACATATGGAAAAAATAAACAAAGGTTCTGTTCAAGAAATCGAAGAAGCAACAAGGGATAATAAACAGACCTGGAGTAATGAACGATTTGGTAGACTCACGGCAAGTTCTTTTGGTAGAATTTGCAGGATGAGGAAAGAAACCAATACCAAAAATTTTGTAAAAACCATATTATATTTAAACTGGACAGCCAAATCAACAGAGTACGGAAGTATGATGGAAGACACTGCACGAGAGCAGTTCCAAGAAAAGACTAATAAGAGAGTTCACAAATGTGGATTGTTTGTTGATAAAAATAAACGATTTCTAGCTGCGACACCTGATGGGCTCATTGGTGACGACAGCATAATTGAAATTAAATGTCCATATTCGGCAAGGGACTTGTCAATCGAAGAGGCAATACATAGCAAAAAAATAATGTTTTGCACTTTGGACGAAAATAACAGTTTGGAGTTGAAGAAAACCCATCCTTATATGAATCAGATACAAGGACAACTGCATATAACACAACGAAATCTGTGCTATTTCGTTGTTTGGACTACCAAAGATATGCGATACCAAGTTATTGTCCGGGACGATAGTTTTTGGAAGAACGAGATGGAGAATATTTTGAAGAAATTTTTCTTCAAAGCTTTGTTGCCAGAATTTATAGAACGTAGACATACCCGCCAAGGGCAGTCAATAAGAGATTTACAGGTGAAGGACCAATGAATCTATATAATTATATCACAGAAACAAATAATGTTGTGATGTTGCCAAAGCAACAAATAATTTTATTTAAAATTCGTTTTTTTTGTCCATTATGAGCGAAAACGAATATTACACAAAAATATTCAAAAAACTTACAGGAAAAATACAAGATGAGCTGCCCAAGTATTTTCAAAGAACGAAAATGCTTGAGCGTTGCCATCAGATGAGCTGCCAAAGTATTTTCAAAGAACGAAAATGCTTGAGCGTTGCCATCAGGTGAGCTGCCCAAGTATTTTCAAAGAACGAAAATACTTGAGCGTTGCCATCAGATGAGCTGCCCAAGTATTTTCAAAGAACGAAAATACTTGAGCGTTG
Organism: Mylabris phalerata; assembly: GCA_020740385.1. Lineage (NCBI taxonomy): Eukaryota > Metazoa > Arthropoda > Insecta > Coleoptera > Meloidae > Mylabris > Mylabris phalerata. Next base: position 16,917 of record JAJEOX010000008.1, read on the forward strand.
CCATCAGGTGAGCTGCCCAAGTATTTTCAAATTAAATTAAATTTTTGAAAAAAAAATTTTTTTTCAAAAATTTAAAATTTGACTTATAGAATTTCTCTCAATTTATCTTTTATTTTTTAAATATTTTACAATTTTTATTTTATTTCACAAATTAATTAATATTAACTTTTTGATCTGATGGGAATATTCCCGAAACATATGTAATCACAATTTTGTATTTATTAGTATATGGGAGTTGATTTTGAGTTTTGTATTATTTTATTAATTAAATCCCATATTTTGAGAAAAATGGATTCTTGGTCTTCAAATATAAAAGAATAATTATCATTATCTTTATTATTATTACTATTATTATGGAAAATTATTTTATCATTGGTCAACTGAAGTTGATTAATTTTTTAAAACATATGTATATCTAAGAATAAGTAATTCAAATTATTCTACAATAATCGTTATCAAATTTATTTGATTTTTCTTTCGTTTCTCCAGTTCATTCATCTATCTATCCTTGTTTTGATTTCAATATCTTGCTGCCTGTTTTACTACCTTGAAGATTCTTATTTTTTAATTTCATTTTCCAAGAATCGTCTATACTAAAGTAGTACAGGAAGGGTGTTCCTTCTGCAACAAATGTAGGTAAATTTTGCAACGCCAACAATAACAAAGATCACATTGAGAGCAAGTAACTAACCAACGAAGTCTATGCTTTTTTATTTATTGTACAAATATTATTTTTCCATATTTCATTCCAATTAATTTTCAGGATGATCGAAAAAACAGTTGAAACTAAACGATCAGTAATTAGCATTTTTGCGTATGATTAATTACTATTTTCTATATAATAATCAATTAGTAAAAAGGAGAGATCATGGCCGCGGAAATTCATGAGAAAGGGGGTTTGTGAGATATATTTGGCGTAACAACATTTTAAAAAACTAAAACGGAATAATCAACATATTTATTTAAATGTTTTTTTTTAATACGTATAAAGTTATTGGGTCCGATGTAGATTAATAAGGAAAGTATAAGTACAGTCAACCCTCCTATAACGCGGTACTCTCAGAACGCGGTTTCCATATAACGCGGAGCTGAAAATGCGACAGCCCTCCTATGACGCGGTACTCTCAGAACGCAGTTTCCATATAACACCAAGCTGAAAATGCGACAGCCCTCCTATAACACGATACTCTTACAGCGCGGTTAGTTCGTTAGGGCCTATTTGAATTATAAGGGAACAGATGGCGCCAGTTTCATGTAGGTCCAGGCAGTCGGATCGCGACATAGTAACTAGATATGTTTATATAAAGATTATCTCCGGCTTATCTGATAGCCGTCTACGACATCGGTTTTAGTCTTCTCAGAGCTCTTTCACAGTGTACACGTTTTGTTGGTGACCAAGTCTTTCTAAAAAATTTTCTGCACCGTCCGTTCGTTCAGCTTTTTGCTGCTTAATTTGTGGTTTATAATTGGACAACATTACACAATACTGTAAGTAATATTCTTCATTTGTTCTAATCTCTATATATAAAAAGCTAACTCAGATGGTCAAAAAAATTACCCCTTCGTTTTTATTATAAAAGTAAAGTAAAAGTGTTTAAAACACCATTAAAATTATTCTAAAATTCGATAATTGTTTTTATTTTGTTCTGGATCATATCATACACTACCATAAAATACAATAATTCGGCTGTATTTAGCAACTTTTGAAACTGATTTTGTGTTGAATTTTTTTTCAAAAGTCTCAATTTTCGCTTATTTTTAACAATTTTTTATTTTTTTAAAAAAAGCAACCCTTATTTTTTCCAAAACAAGAAATTCAAAATTAAACGAGACTACTTAAAACATCAATATGCACTTTTAAGAGGCGAAAAATGTTTAAATTTGTTTTTTATGCTTTAATTTCGTATTTTTATCATATTTTTTTATCCTTTTTATAAGAAAATATTTTTTATCTGCTAAAAAAGTTTAGCGAAGTATAAAATTGAGCTAAAAAAATTTTTAAACGAATGATTCCTTCAAGCCTCATAACTCGGTTAGTTCTTTCCCGTTTTTAAAACGGGATAGCTTTGTTAGTATAATAATAATAAAGTAATTATTAACCCTAGATTTGCATCATGTCAAACACGAAAGAAACAAGGAAAGGGTTAAAAAGAAAGTTTATATCTCTTGAAGATAAAATCGAAATTCTAAATCGTTTAGAAGGTGGGGAAAATCTATCGTCGGTTGCCAAATCAACCAAGTTGAATGAATCTACAATTCGAATCTTAAAGAAAAATGCAGACAATATAAGGAAAACTGTGGCAGATGGCTGTCCGTTAGGTGCGAAACGTGTCACTCGCACACGAGATTCTAAAATGGAACGGGCGTTAATGATCTGGTTGGAAGACTGTATAGCCAAAAAGATTCCTATCAGTGGAAATCTTATCAAGCAGAAAGCACTTAAAATCTATGAACATTTAAAGAATATTGGGCATTCTTCTGCAGAGCTAGAAAATCATTCGTTTGTCGCGAGTAAAGGGTGGTTTGAAAAACTAAAAAAAGGTACTCATTACACAATATTAAGTTTCAAGGAGAACAGGCCTCAGCAGACGCTGAGGCTGCCGAGAATTATAAGCTGGAATTAGCTAGAATTATCAATGAAGGAGGCTATTCACCTCATCAGATTTTTAACGCCGATGAGGCGGCATTATATTGAAAAAAACTACCATCTAAGACCTTCATTTTGAAAAATCAAAGGCGTGCTCAGGGGTTTAAGGGGGAGATGCACTGAAAAATGCAGACGGAAAACAGCATAACTTTTTTGTTTTCCAACGGATTTCAATGTTCTAAACGGAATTTGAAAGAGCATTTCAAGACGGAGGGAAGTATATATATCAGATTTTTGAAGATCCGGATGTAAATTGGAGTTACAGAAGGAAATATAGAAGCATGTTTTTTAGCATTTTTTACAGTTTTTTTTTATATTTTCCCTCATAACTTGGCAAATATTGCTTATTTTGTAATGAATTTCACACAACATGTGGTCAATTAAAAGCGCTTTCCAAATCTGTCAGAAATTTTCCGATCGCATTGTTAGTTTTCCGGAAAATCGATGAAAGGTTTCGACATATTATTTTGTTTTTTTACGGATAGTTTTAAACTTAGACGACTGAACCAGGGCTTGTTTGAAAGCTAATGAATAGCGGATTATTAGGAGAATAGTTTGAGATTGAAATTCGGAAAATTTATGGTGGAAAATGTAATGAATGTTCACCTACTATTTTTATTAGTGAAAATTAATTATTTTTGTATAAAGTGTATTACAATTTATAGATTATTTCATTATCTTTCCAACGGTACCATTGTTTCTGCAAAAAAGTGAAAATTTTTTGGAAAATTAGTGATAAACAAAACTATGTTTTTCGTTGGACTTAGTTCCTCTTATACTCGCTAGAGAGTCTAAAAACACCTATGCGTCCTTCATGTCGGTATATTCTAGTTTCGGCTACTAGCAGATAGATGGCGATCAAATTTGTTTTATCAACTAATCTGGGTCTATCATCTTGTCTCTTGACAAGATTGCCAAATCTATTTTTGTGGCTAATGCCACACTTTCTTCGTATTATTTGTGGATAGATAAATGAAAAAAACAATTGATTAATTGTATATTGTAATTAACGTAAGAATTAATAAAAAAGAAATGAGTGACTAATTTGCTCAATTTTGTTTCATTATTAAACAACCCTCTAACAAGTAAAACGAATACATGGAACACAGACACCAATCGCAGACACAGAATCAGGATCATCTACTTTGTTTATAATAAAGTTTAAGGGATAGATTTCATTTTGATTTTTATATTATTTTTTTCATTTTTTTTTATTTGAATATTCGGTTGGAACTATTGAGTTATCTAGAGTGTGCATCCGGTCAAAAAACGTGTCCACGTATGGTGGCAGACATCTTGGATATGTCGATATATTGGTGTCGTTTCAACAGAAACGACACCAACATATCGCCTTCCTTTTCCTTTTGAACGACACACTCATAAGTTAGAAAGAGTGAGGGCTAAGTGTCAAAATTTCTCTATATGCGGACCAAATTGGTCTTATACAAGTATAGGGGATGCGCACTCTAGGTACCTCATTGGTTGGAACGGATTAGAGGGGGAGAGAAGAAAATTTTATTAAAAATAAATTATTTTAGAAAAATAATTTAAAAATAATATATTGAAAAAAAAATAAATTCTTAAAAAAAGTTGACAAAAAAATAAATAAATAATTCTAAAAAAAAAACAATTCTCAACAAAAATTAAAAAAAAAAAAAAATTCTTCTATTTACATAAAATTCTTCTATCTACAATTATAGATAATTATTGGGCCGCCCCCATATCGGCCCCGGCCCCGCCGTCCACGGCCTCGTGAGCCTCCTAAAAATTGGAAAGAAATGTGAGAATTATACAATAATAAACTTTATTACTTACTTTTTCGTTTTTTTTTCCCCATTATCATTTGTGTCCGCGGGGGCGGCACCATCAGTGCAAGCCGTCGCGGCGGCTGTGGTGGCGGTGGCCTTTGTGGCGGCGGCTGTGGTGGCGGCGGCCTTTGTAGTGGCGGCGGCGGCCTTCGTGGTGGTGGCGGCCTTTGTGGTGGCGGAGACTGTTGTGACGGCGGCCGTCGGCGTTGCCGCTTTGGCGGCGTATGACGCCGTGGTGGTAGTAGTGGTGGTGGTGGTGGTGGTGTTATCCATTTTCTGTATAATAATTAAAAAGAAATAATTAGATATTATTTTAGTGTAGTATTTCACACGTTGCAATATTTGATTTAATAATTCAGTCAATCAAATATTGCATTGTTAGAAATACAATTTACATAAAAAAATAAATTATACTAATATATTATAAGTTATAAATTATAACTTGCTGAATATTGAATTAATAAATGAAATTAATAAAATAAATGAATAAATTATAACTTCCTTCAATACTTACTTCAATAATAGCCGCCAACAAACTACTGAAATTTTATTACAATAATCGAGGGGAGGTGATGAAACTTGCTAGACAATTACAGAGGGGGAATATGTTTGAAAAAAAAAATCAGAAACCAGACTATAGAGATAGATATATGTATTTGTATACATATGACTACCTGTGGCAGACAAAGATAAAAATAGGATCGTATAAAGAACGAAAAGCAAGAGTCAAAGATTTTTGTAACAATATTGACGATTCGATTATTTGAAAAAACATAAAATGAAAACGTCGTCTCTGTTTTGAGCATTAATTAGTGTAAGGTATTCTTATGTAATTTCAGATTTACAGGAGACGTCACGACAGCGGAAATATAATTAGAGGGTGGGATTTTGTGGAAAGAGGGGGTTAGAATATATTGAAAAATTAAGGTACAATAATTTATCAATTTTGTGAAAGAATAAATTAAATAATCCGTCTAGAAAAATATTGGCAGAAAAGTAACGTACGTATTCAAAAATTCAAAAGCTTTTGTGGTGTAGTTGACTACAAATATGTTTCCAACCAAAGTGTCTGAAGTACAAATCTCATGCAGTGCAACTCGACTTTTTCATAACTTTTTTTTCTTTTTTTTATTATAGTAATTTTTTTTTTATCTATATTACTTACTCATAAATGCTAAAAGTAAATATTATTTTTAATGTATTATTTTATAATTTTCCTATAACCTATAATAATAGAATAGAATTCATGCAAAAAAGCTTAAATTGTTTATTGTTCTTTGGGCCATCCTGAAAACTGAGGACAAGGAAATATCGAAAAAAGAGTAATTGTATTTCAAATGAATTTAAAGCAAATACTAGTATCAAATAAAATTTTTAAAAATGACGAAAACTGAGATTTTGCTGTGGTTCGAACATTACTTTCAACGTTGTTTTTTCTTATACTTTCGACGTTGCGACATTTCACTTTATTGCAGACAGAGAACCCTTGCCATATTATTGTATTCTTTGAATATAAAATCGTATAAAAAACAAGTAAAACAGACAATTTCCAACGTTTCGAATAAAAGTAGATAGATAGATAGATAGATAGATAGATAGATAGATAGATAGATAGATAGATAGATAGATAGATAGATAGATAGATAGATAGATAGATAGATAGATAGATAGATTCGAAAGATGGTTGAAACAAATCTATTGACAATAGTAATTGATGTAAAATAATGAGTGACCTTATCGGGAAAAGAAATTAGACTTGATTAAAAAAATTAATTGATTTATACAAATGAAAAAGACAACAACTGTAATAATAATGATGGATGTCGATAACAATACGGAAATAATTTAATGAAACAATCAGAATAATTCTAATATTTATGAAATAATAAATAATAATAATAATAATAATAATAATAATAATAATAATAATAATAATAATAATAATAATGATATCTTATATATAGCAATCATGGTAATTCGTGAATTCTCCCTTGTCTTATTCGATGTTTACCATGGTGTCCACCGTCGGAATCAGGTCACCTTGAAAATTAATCGGAAAGAAATATAGAAATTATTTCCGCAATTATTATTTTCTTACATGTATTTTATTTCTTTATTATTATTATTATTATTATTATTATAGTTGTTATTTTAATTTATTGTTCTCATTGGTTCTGCTTTCGGCAATGTTTTCAACATATTTGATTTTCTAAGTGATAAGGGGATCTCACGACCACGGAACTTCAGTTGTGTGATGAAAGAATGTTTTCTAGGCAATAACATTAAAAAATTGGATCACAATGGCTAGCTAATTAAAAAAAATGTATAAATTTAACAATTCCTAAATGGAATCAATTAGGAAGCATTCTATTTCGGATATTGAGTGGTGTAGTCAACTGCGTATTTGCTTTCAGCCCGAATGTACCGGGTACAAATCTCATGCAGTGTGCAATTCCATTTTTATAATTTTTTTTTCATTTTTTTTAATGATAGAAATATTTTTTCAATCTATATTACTTACATATAAATATTATAAATAATAATTTATTTTTGACTATTTTTAAATTTTTACTTCAAAAAAATATTAAAACAATTTGAGTTTGTATGCTGTAAAGCACAATTGTATCACTACAAATGAAATACTTTAAATTGTTTTATTTGAAACAAAAATAATAATTAATTTTCGGCGTATTATATATTTTAAGTTAAATAAGGTTGAATTTTTGACTTCTATTACGGAATAAAGTAGGAATTGAAAAAAAAATTATACAATTCAAAAAAGAAAGAAAAAAAAATCTATCCTGGGTTTGAAATTGAACCCCAGACGTTTGGGTGGAAAGCCGTCATACAACCACTTCAGCTACTGTACGCTTTTACTCAATCTTGCCTTACGAATACTGACAAGTATCCTAAATCTTTAATGCTTTTTGTTTATTTATGAATATCCTGAATTTAATACTACTTGGTTCTCAAGTCATTTAGATTATGTTAATTATATCGTAGATGAATAATAATGATAATAGTAATAACAAGAATAATCATAATCGTCATGATAATAATAATGAACATGTAGACTTTGTTAGTTGGTTAGTTGGTTCCTTTCAACGTTGTCTTTGCTCTTGTTATCGGCGTTGCAAAATTGCCGACACAATACCCCGCCTGTACTCCTCTACACTAGACGTTTCTTAGAAAATGAAACAGAAAAATATTCAGGCAACTAAAACCAACAGCCAGACATTGAAAAACAACGAAAAGCCAAACGTTGTGTTAAAAACAAGGATAGGCAGATGTATGAATTCGCATAAAGAACGGCAGACAAAGCAAACAAATTTGATAACGATTACCCTGAAATTATTCGAACTCGTATAGGAAAAGGAAGTTTTGGAAACAATATTAGAAAAAACTCGATTTACTTAGACATATACATATATTAGAAAATACTAATTAAAATAACAATAAATGTTATTGAAAATTTTTTTCACAACAACAATAATGATGCCTGTTAATATATTTGAAACGACAATTATTATTATACAATGAAAAATGGAATGAGAAAAATTATAACAGATAATAGAAATTAACACTGAAACGCGTTCAAACAAAAATAAATAATAATATAATAATTCCGGGCAATAATGATTTTCAATAATTTCAAATAATAACAACAACAATAACAATAATAACAATAACAATAATAATAATAATAATAATAATAATAATAATAATAATAATAATAATCATAATAACAATAATAATAATAATAATAATAATAATAATAATAATAATAATAATAATAATAGACTGAAAGGATTTTATACAATAAAAAAACAAGGGAAACCGAAATAGTTTTAAACAATAACGCTGATGTAATAATGGTGATAATGATATAATTTGGCTATAAAGATAATTGCTAGGTTGTCGCTCGCTTTACTCGCTGTTACCGATGCCGTCCATCGTTTCTCCCACGTCGAATCGACAACCCTAAAAGTTAATCTGAATGAAATATACAAATTACCGGTGAAATTGTATTTTTTTTACCTACGTCAATTCTTTTTATTTCTTTGTTTATTTATTTAATTTCTTTTCCCATATGTTTCAACATTTCCTTTCTCTTGCTAATTGGTAACGGTGATAATTCTTTCATACCTTCGAATTTAGTTCTATAAATCAATAGGAATACTTGCTGGTCGTCCTGTTCACCAGAGTTTCTTTTGGTCACTGAAAATAAGCGAAATATCAAAATCTGTCTAATTTTTTGAGAAAAAAAAGTGCATACTTACATTCGTACATGATTCCGATTAAATTAGAATAATGTTTTGCATCTGAATTTTCTGTTGCTCTTTTTTATTTCAAATTTCCGTCATTCTTGTATTTGCAGTTGCAATAATTTCTCCAGTTTTCGGTTTCAAATTTACAATTTCTCTATACAGAAGAACCAAATTATAACCAATGAAAAAGTGTACATATGTATCTCTGTAAATAAATAAATAAATATATTCATAAATAATTAAATAAATACCGAGAGTTAACAATAATATTCTTATCTTCAACTTGTTGGTTTTCCTCCCGTCATGTTATATAGATATTTCAACAATATTGAGCAACACATGAATTTGAGTGGCATCGCTCAAGCATTTCAGTTATTTAGAAATACCTGGGCAGCTCAACTGATGGCATCGCTCAAGCATTTCAATTATTTGGAAATACCTGGGCAGCTCATCCCGTGAGTGGCATCGCTCAAGCATTTCAGTTATTTGGAAATACCTGGGCAGCTCAACTGATGGCATCGCTCAAGCATTTCAGTTATTTAGAAATACCTGGGCAGCTCATCCCGTGAGTGGCATCGCTCAAGCATTTCAGTTATTTAGAAATACCTGGGCAGCTCATCCCGTGAGTGGCATCGCTCAAGCATTTCAGTTATTTAGAAATACCTGGGCAGCTCATCTTGTTTTTTTGTGATGTTTGTATATGTTTCATATCGTTTTCGCTCGTTAACGAAATTTAAAGAGAACGAATTTTTAATAAAATTATTTGCTGCTATGGCAACATTACAACATTATTTGTTTGTATGGTACCATTATGCAAATTTACAGGTCCTTCATCTGTAAATCTCTGATAGACTGCCCTTGGCGGGTATGTCTACGTTCAATAAATTCTGGCAACAAAGCTTTGAAGAAAAATTTCTCCAAAATGTTCTCCATCTCGTTCTTCCAAAAATTATCGTCCCGGACAATAACTTGGTATCGCATATCTTTGGTAGTCCAAACAACGAAATAGCACAGATTTCGTTGTGTTATATGCAGTTGTCCTTGTATCTGATTCATATAAGGATCTGTTTTTTTCAACTGCAAATTGTTGTTGTCATCCATGGTGCAATACATTATTTTTTTGCTCTGTATTGCCTCTTCGACTGTCAAGTTTCTTGACGAATATGGGCATTTAATTTCAATTATGCTGTCGTCACCAATGAGTCCATCAGGTGTCGCAGCTAGAAATGGTTTGTTTTTATCAACAAACAATCCACATTTCCGTACTCTCATATTCGTTTGTTCTTCGAACTTTTCTCGTGCAGTCTCTTCCATCATATTTCCGTATTCGGTTGACTTGGCTGTCCAGTTTGAATACAAAATACTCTTTACACAATTTTTGGTATTGGTTTCTTTCCTCATCCTGCAAATTCTACCAAAAGAACTTGCCGTGAGTCTACCAAATCGTTCATTACTCCAGGTCTGTTTATTATTCCTTGTTGCTTCTTCGATTTCTTCAACAGAACCTTTGTTTAATTTTTCCATATGTAGATTTTTTTCCTTTTCAAAGTCATTTGCATCCATGTCTGGTGCATCATCAAACTGTGACAGTCCATAGTCTGCATCAGCATTAGCAGTTTGTTTAAATTTTCTCTTTGGTTTCAACATTTTTCTTCTATTTTGTTGTTGTGTCAAAAACTTTGTTGTATTTTGGCCAGTACAATTATTTTTGCTGCCGATTTCTGATAAAAACATTCCTCTTGAATTGAAATCAATCACAGCACTGTAGCATCTACCTTCATATGAACCTTTGCTAGAAAAATTAATCCGTTTTCCACCAACCATTTTATTTACTACATTGTTGAATGACTCAACAACGTTGTCGGTCACGTCATATATCAAACTCGTTGACTGATCAGCAACTTTTTGTAGATACCATTTCAATTTTGGGTAAAATGTGCAGCTTTTTATTGAATTAAATGCCAACGATGGTTCCACTGTACCAACACTTTTGCAAAAATATCCGGCACATGAAGTGTGGTCGCCAAATATATGTGCGATACTGTTGGAGATGTCGCGCTGTAGAGCAGCAACTTTCTCATTATGAGTTCTGTCCTCATTTTTTCGATATTTTATTGCTGATCTTATTGAAACAGCTATTTTTTTAATATTATTATGCAATAATCTTTTCATTTCTGTTTGCCCACCAGATTCTTTTGTTAAAGTTTGCAATTTATTGCACAAGTTTCGCAGCACATGGTTTCTGCATTCGATTTTTTCAATTATAAACGAACTACCGTATGGATTATTTTCTCGAAGTTTCTTTCTGACACTACTGTCACCATCACCAATTACTCTTTTGTATCGCAAATCATGCATTTTTAACGATTCTCCGATTCCTTCTAGGATAATCGCACTTTCCATAGAAGTCGACGTAGAGTTCCAATTCTTGAAACAGATGTGCGGTTTTTCAATATTTTCTTTTTTATTTTTCTCGCACGTGATACAGAACTTATTTTTTACACCGAGATACAAAACTTTGCCGGTCCTTGCTCCAATTATCGCCGCGAAACCTGATAATGCATTATAATTTTTTCCATACGATCTTTTGCTCCAGGCTCCGTCGACATAAACGGTGATCGCTGGCTTGCCATCAATAACATCGCCAGCCTCAATTGCTAGACGGTGCTCCTCTTTTCCAGCTTCTGTCATTGATTTTTCTGCCAGTTCTTTGACATTTTCATGAACCTTCATTTCTGATTTTTGATAGGTATGTCGAGCCATGTGAGGGATGTCTAATCCTGCGCATATTTTTGACAATTGAGTGTACCCAATGCCACACTCAGTTGCTGCACCAGCCGCTGCCTCATTAATATTTCCACCTGCATTGCCATCAGTATCAAAACTTCCTACAGAACCACACTTTTTTACAACGATACTTAATGATGCTGTGCAATCCACGTGGGGTTTCACTGACAATTTCAACATCTTCTGATGAGCATTGTTTATTTTTTTTATGGCTCAATCCATATAACAATGTTGTAATAATAGACCAAAGGTTCACTATTCGTCGACCTGAAATAATCTCTGTGGTCTTCGTCACCGCATCACTTTTAGGACAAGATGTTGATGGATTGCTATCTTCTTTATTTTTATTATTATTATCATTACTATCATTTTAATTATCATTGTCATTATCATTATTATTAGCAGCACCCAGAATTTCTTTGATAATGGTCTTCGTCACCGCATCACTTTTAGGACAAGATGTTGATGGATTGCTATCTTCTTTATTTTTATTATTATTATCATTACTATCATTTTCATTATCATTTTCATTATCATTGTCATTATCATTATTATTAGCAGCACCCAGAATTTCTTTGATAATGGTCTTCGTCACCGCATCACTTTTAGGACAAGATGTTGATGGATTGCTATCTTCTTTATTTTTATTATTATCATCATTATTATCATTTTCATTATCATTGTCATTATCATTATTATTAGCAGCACCCAGAATTTCTTTGATAATCTGTGAGCTCCACAACTTCTTGCCTTGCTCCTTACGGCTTCTTTTTCGCTGCAAATTCCTTTTGTTTCCCATGCTAACTATGTGTGTGTGTGTGTATGTGTGTGTGTTCTACTGTGCCTGTGTTGTGGATGTTTTCAATAGAACACCAATACTTGTGTTGTATGAAACAATCACAAATAATAAAAAAATTAAAGAATTTACCTTGTTTTTCTGTGAATTTTCGCAAGCAATTCAACTACAAAAGAAAATCACTTGCCACAAACGTTTCACAAATCTTCACTCAAGAAAGCAGTAAAACAAAGTGAATCGGAAAAGTGAATTTGCCAAGAAGTCGATATGGGGGAACTCAATCACGCCCTCTTTCAATGGGATACATTGTTATCATTGTCCGAAATTATTTTCGTTTCAGTAACACTAATACAAATAAACATATAATAATAATAAAAGTGACAACAACAACAACAACAACAACAACAACAGCAGCAATAATAATAATAATAGTAACCATTGCAGTCTCTCTTATTATTATTATTATTATTATTATTATTATTATGATTATTATTATTATTATTATTATTATTATTATTATTATTATTGTTATTGTTATTATTGTTATTGTTGTTGTTATTATTTGAAATTATTGAAAATCATTATTGCCCGGAATTATTATATTATTATTTATTTTTGTTTAAACGCGTTTCAGTGTTAATTTCTATTATCTGTTATAATTTTTCTCATTCCATTTTTTCATTGTATAATAATAATTGTCGTTTCAAATATATTAACAGGCATCATTATTGTTGTTGTGAAAAAAATTTTCAATAACATTTATTGTTATTTTAATTAGTATTTTCTAATATATGTATATGTCTAAGTAAATCGAGTTTTTTCTAATATTGTTTCCAAAACTTCCTTTTCCTATACGAGTTCGAATAATTTCAGGGTAATCGTTATCAAATTTGTTTGCTTTGTCTGCCGTTCTTTTATGCGAATTCATACATCTGCCTATCCTTGTTTTTAACACAACGTTTGGCTTTTCGTTGTTTTTCAATGTCTGGCTGTTGGTTTTAGTTGCCTGAATATTTTTCTGTTTCATTTTCTAAGAAACGTCTAGTGTAGAGGAGTACAGGCGGGGTATTGTGTCGGCAATTTTGCAACGCCGATAACAAGAGCAAAGACAACGTTGAAAGGAACCAACTAACCAACTAACAAAGTCTACATGTTCATTATTATTATCATGACGATTATGATTATTCTTGTTATTACTATTATCATTATTATTCATCTACGATATAATTAACATAATCTAAATGACTTGAGAACCAAGTAGTATTAAATTCAGGATATTCATAAATAAACAAAAAGCATTAAAGATTTAGGATACTTGTCAGTATTCGTAAGGCAAGATTAAGTAAAAGCGTACAGTAGCTGAAGTGGTTGTATGACGGCTTTCCACCCAAACGTCTGGGGTTCAATTTCAAACCCAGGATAGATTTTTTTTTCTTTCTTTTTTGAATTGTATAATTTTTTTTTCAATTCCTACTTTATTCCGTAATAGAAGTCAAAAATTCAACCTTATTTAACTTAAAATATATAATACGCCGAAAATTAATTATTATTTTTGTTTCAAATAAAACAATTTAAAGTATTTCATTTGTAGTGATACAATTGTGCTTTACAGCATACAAACTCAAATTGTTTTAATATTTTTTTGAAGTAAAAATTTAAAAATAGTCAAAAATAAATTATTATTTATAATATTTATATGTAAGTAATATAGATTGAAAAAATATTTCTATCATTAAAAAAAATGAAAAAAAAATTATAAAAATGGAATTGCACACTGCATGAGATTTGTACCCGGTACATTCGGGCTGAAAGCAAATACGCAGTTGACTACACCACTCAATATCCGAAATAGAATGCTTCCTAATTGATTCCATTTAGGAATTGTTAAATTTATACATTTTTTTTAATTAGCTAGCCATTGTGATCCAATTTTTTAATGTTATTGCCTAGAAAACATTCTTTCATCACACAACTGAAGTTCCGTGGTCGTGAGATCCCCTTATCACTTAGAAAATCAAATATGTTGAAAACATTGCCGAAAGCAGAACCAATGAGAACAATAAATTAAAATAACAACTATAATAATAATAATAATAATAATAATAAAGAAATAAAATACATGTAAGAAAATAATAATTGCGGAAATAATTTCTATATTTCTTTCCGATTAATTTTCAAGGTGACCTGATTCCGACGGTGGACACCATGGTAAACATCGAATAAGACAAGGGAGAATTCACGAATTACCATGATTGCTATATATAAGATATCATTATTATTATTATTATTATTATTATTATTATTATTATTATTATTATTATTATTTTTATTATTTCATAAATATTAGAATTATTCTGATTGTTTCATTAAATTATTTCCGTATTGTTATCGACATCCATCATTATTATTACAGTTGTTGTCTTTTTCATTTGTATAAATCAATTAATTTTTTTAATCAAGTCTAATTTCTTTTCCCGATAAGGTCACTCATTATTTTACATCAATTACTATTGTCAATAGATTTGTTTCAACCATCTTTCGAATCTATCTATCTATCTATCTATCTATCTATCTATCTATCTATCTATCTATCTATCTATCTATCTATCTATCTATCTATCTATCTATCTACTTTTATTCGAAACGTTGGAAATTGTCTGTTTTACTTGTTTTTTATACGATTTTATATTCAAAGAATACAATAATATGGCAAGGGTTCTCTGTCTGCAATAAAGTGAAATGTCGCAACGTCGAAAGTATAAGAAAAAACAACGTTGAAAGTAATGTTCGAACCACAGCAAAATCTCAGTTTTCGTCATTTTTAAAAATTTTATTTGATACTAGTATTTGCTTTAAATTCATTTGAAATACAATTACTCTTTTTTCGATATTTCCTTGTCCTCAGTTTTCAGGATGGCCCAAAGAACAATAAACAATTTAAGCTTTTTTGCATGAATTCTATTCTATTATTATAGGTTATAGGAAAATTATAAAATAATACATTAAAAATAATATTTACTTTTAGCATTTATGAGTAAGTAATATAGATAAAAAAAAAATTACTATAATAAAAAAAAGAAAAAAAAGTTATGAAAAAGTCGAGTTGCACTGCATGAGATTTGTACTTCAGACACTTTGGTTGGAAACATATTTGTAGTCAACTACACCACAAAAGCTTTTGAATTTTTGAATACGTACGTTACTTTTCTGCCAATATTTTTCTAGACGGATTATTTAATTTATTCTTTCACAAAATTGATAAATTATTGTACCTTAATTTTTCAATATATTCTAACCCCCTCTTTCCACAAAATCCCACCCTCTAATTATATTTCCGCTGTCGTGACGTCTCCTGTAAATCTGAAATTACATAAGAATACCTTACACTAATTAATGCTCAAAACAGAGACGACGTTTTCATTTTATGTTTTTTCAAATAATCGAATCGTCAATATTGTTACAAAAATCTTTGACTCTTGCTTTTCGTTCTTTATACGATCCTATTTTTATCTTTGTCTGCCACAGGTAGTCATATGTATACAAATACATATATCTATCTCTATAGTCTGGTTTCTGATTTTTTTTTTTCAAACATATTCCCCCTCTGTAATTGTCTAGCAAGTTTCATCACCTCCCCTCGATTATTGTAATAAAATTTCAGTAGTTTGTTGGCGGCTATTATTGAAGTAAGTATTGAAGGAAGTTATAATTTATTCATTTATTTTATTAATTTCATTTATTAATTCAATATTCAGCAAGTTATAATTTATAACTTATAATATATTAGTATAATTTATTTTTTTATGTAAATTGTATTTCTAACAATGCAATATTTGATTGACTGAGTTATTAAATCAAATATTGCAACGTGTGAAATACTACACTAAAATAATATCTAATTATTTCTTTTTAATTATTATACAGAAAATGGATAACACCACCACCACCACCACCACTACTACCACCACGGCGTCATACGCCGCCAAAGCGGCAACGCCGACGGCCGCCGTCACAACAGTCTCCGCCACCACAAAGGCCGCCACCACCACGAAGGCCGCCGCCACCACAGCCGCCGCCACAAAGGCCACCGCCACCACAGCCGCCGCGACGGCTTGCACTGATGGTGCCGCCCCCGCGGACACAAATGATAATGGGGAAAAAAAACGAAAAAGTAAGTAATAAAGTTTATTATTGTATAATTCTCACATTTCTTTCCAATTTTTAGGAGGCTCACGAGGCCGTGGACGGCGGGGCCGGGGCCGATATGGGGACGGCCCAATAATTATCTATAATTGTAGATAGAAGAATTTTATGTAAATAGAAGAATTTTTTTTTTTTTTTAATTTTTGTTGAGAATTGTTTTTTTTTTAGAATTATTTATTTATTTTTTTGTCAACTTTTTTTAAGAATTTATTTTTTTTTCAATATATTATTTTTAAATTATTTTTCTAAAATAATTTATTTTTAATAAAATTTTCTTCTCTCCCCCTCTAATCCGTTCCAACCAATGAGGTACCTAGAGTGCGCATCCACTATACTTGTATAAGACCAATTTGGTCCGCATATAGAGAAATTTTGACACTTAGCCCTCACTCTTTCTAACTTATGAGTGTGTCGTTCAAAAGGAAAAGGAAGGCGATATGTTGGTGTCGTTTCTGTTGAAACGACACCAATATATCGACATATCCAAGATGTCTGCCACCATACGTGGACACGTTTTTTGACCGGATGCACACTCTAGATAACTCAATAGTTCCAACCGAATATTCAAATAAAAAAAAATGAAAAAAATAATATAAAAATCAAAATGAAATCTATCCCTTAAACTTTATTATAAACAAAGTAGATGATCCTGATTCTGTGTCTGCGATTGGTGTCTGTGTTCCATGTATTCGTTTTACTTGTTAGAGGGTTGTTTAATAATGAAACAAAATTAAGCAAATTAGTCACTCATTTCTTTTTTATTAATTCTTACGTTAATTACAATATACAATTAATCAATTGTTTTTTTCATTTATCTATCCACAAATAATACGAAGAAAGTGTGGCATTAGCCACAAAAATAGATTTGGCAATCTTGTCAAGAGACAAGATGATAGACCCAGATTAGTTGATAAAACAAATTTGATCGCCATCTATCTGCTAGTAGCCGAAACTAGAATATACCGACATGAAGGACGCATAGGTGTTTTTAGACTCTCTAGCGAGTATAAGAGGAACTAAGTCCAACGAAAAACATAGTTTTGTTTATCACTAATTTTCCAAAAAATTTTCACTTTTTTGCAGAAACAATGGTACCGTTGGAAAGATAATGAAATAATCTATAAATTGAAATACACTTTATACAAAAATAATTAATTTTCACTAATAAAAATAGTAGGTGAACATTCATTACATTTTCCACCATAAATTTTCCGAATTTCAATCTCAAACTATTCTCCTAATAATCCGCTATTCATTAGCTTTCAAACAAGCCCTGGTTCAGTCGTCTAAGTTTAAAACTATCCGTAAAAAAACAAAATAATATGTCGAAACCTTTCATCGATTTTCCGGAAAACTAACAATGCGATCGGAAAATTTCTGACAGATTTGGAAAGCGCTTTTAATTGACCACATGTTGTGTGAAATTCATTACAAAATAAGCAATATTTGCCAAGTTATGAGGGAAAATATAAAAAAAAACTGTAAAAAATGCTAAAAAACATGCTTCTATATTTCCTTCTGTAACTCCAATTTACATCCGGATTTTCAAAAATCTGATATACCGTGTTTTTCATCTTAATGTTCCCAGTTCTTATGGCAGCCCCTATTAATTGCCGGGCGATTTGAAAAATATTTTGAGGATTTGTAGGGTAGTCCCCAGGGAATATTTTACCAAAATTTGAGCCTCGTCACTCATTGGGAAATTGGTGAAAAACCGCTTTAATCGGAAAATGTTGCGATGAACCTCTTTGTAAATTGGACATTAAATGATCTACAGTGATATGACGATCCGTGGAAAACAGATTTTTTTCGTTTTTCGTCGCAAAATCCTGGAAAAACCGAAAAAAATGTTTTCTAAGATCGATCATGAATGAAAAGTTGATTGACTACTATCAGCTGTTTACTACTATTTTACTCTTGAATAGTGTAAGAGTCTTTATCGCTTGTATTTGCTTATTTTTTCAACTGCTTGACACTTGATATGTTTGATAACAATAATTAGAACTGGGGAAAAAATGAAAGACGCTCATCATCTTTGAAATGAGGCAGAAAATAAAAATACCAGTAATAAAAATATCAAGTAATTTAAAAAATAAACAAACACAAGTGATAAACAATCTTACACTATTTAAGAGTAAAACAGTAGTATACAACTGATAGTGGCTAATGAACTTTTCATTCATGATCGATCTCAGAAAACCAATTTTTAAGTTTTTCCAGGATTTTGCGAAGAAAAATGTGAAAAAACTATTTTCCACGGATGATCATATCACTGTAGCTCATTTAATGTCAAATTTACAATGAGGTCGATACCAACATTTTCCGATTAAAGCGGTTTTTCACCAATTTCCCAATGAGTGACGAGGCTCAAATTTTGGTAAAATGTTCCCTAGGGACTAGCCTACAAATTCTCAAAATATTTTTCAAATCGCCCGGCAATTAATAGGGGCTGCCATAAGAACTGGGAACATTTGGTTGAAAAACACGGTATATACTTCCCTCCGTCTTGAAATGCTCTTTCAAATTCCGTTTAGAACATTGAAATCCGTTGGAAAACAAAAAAGTTATGCTGTTTTCCGTCTGCATTTTTCAGTGCATCTCCCCCTTAAACCTTCAGAAGAACGTGTCACCCTTCATATGTGCAGCAATCTATCAGGGAGCTTGATGATAAAACCTATGATAATAAATCGTTCTTCAACTCCCCGTGTTATGAAAAACATTAATAAGACCGAATTGCCTGTATTCTGGCGATCTAATAAGAAAGCTTGGATGAACCAAGATTTATTTAAGGATTGATTTTATAATTGTTTTATCCCGGCAGTGGAAACCCATACGATGGAAAAAAAATTGTGTTTCAAAGTTTTATTGGTTCTTGATAACGCTGGTTGCCACAACATACAACTGGATCATCCAAATGTAAAAATTGTCTTCCTTCCTCCTAACTGCATGTCATTAATACAACCTTTGGACCAAGGAGTCATTCAAACTTTAAAAATGTATTACACACGCCAAGTTTTCCAAACCATTTTCGACAGATTAGAAAGTAGTGAAAATAAAACCCTTACTCAAGTTTGGATGGAATTTTCTATTTTAGATTGTATTAGAACCGTGTCATCGGCTTGCGCGGAAATTAAACCATCAACGCTTAATGCGTGTTGGAAACCCCTTTTACCTGAAATGGTTCAAACAATACAAGCTGATTCTACAATTTCACTCCCAGTTGCAGAAATAGTAAACATTGCTTCTCGTTTAGGCGATGAAGAATTTACAACAAACCATCAGGATGTAAGAGAACTCGTCCTCGGGGAAGAAATTTTAGATGAGGATGAACTGATGGATTTAATTGATGCACCCACCTCAAATCCATTGGTAAATGAAAATAAGGAAAACGAATGGGTGCCAAATGTCGATTTACAAGATGTGAAAAAAGGGCTAAATTTGGCTAAAGAATTAGAACTCCATTTCATTCAAACTGATCATTCAACGGTGCGTAGCGCAAAGTTTAAAAGAGAGTTAAGAAATTGCTTAGCTCCCTATAGAGAGGTTTTAGTGGAGTTAGAAAAAAAAGCTACAATCGAAAACCAATGTGAAGATGAGCCAAGTGAGGAAGACATTTTGCCTATTAAAAGAAGACTAGTTAGGCGACTCATATTATCTGACAGCGAGGATGAGTGTTGAAAGATTAAATTTTACAAAAGTCTTTCTTGTTTTTGTTGGAAAACAGTTTTTCAGTTTAGTTTTGGTATCATTTCTTTATATAAACTCTTCAATTCAATAAAAATAATTTATAATTTATCTTGTCCTTATTGGTCTCCATATAACGCGGTATGAATAATGTGATTTGTACTAATTCTGCGTTTCTTATAGCGCGGTTTCCATACAACGCGGTAGACGGTTTCCATAGAACGCGCTACGAATTAGCCTGGTTTGTACGGTTAAATCCAAGTTTCTTATAGCGCGGTTTCCATAGAATGCGGTACGCACTCACCGCGTTATAGGAGGGTTGACTGTACAATACATCGAACAGCTGAGATGGTTGTATTCTTGTTTACAACCGCAGTGTCCGGGGTTCGCATTGCACACGGAACAATACTTTTACACTACTAAACTGTTTTAAAAATTTTTTAATTGTATTACCATATTTCTTAAAAATAAAGTAAAAGCAGTAATTAATTTTCAAAATACAAACGACGCTTCCTATATATGTGTTATAAAATAATCAAATCGTTAATAATGATACAAATATGTTTATGTTTACTGGTTTTCGTTCTTTATTCAACCTTATTTTTATCTTTGTCCAATACAGGTAGAGTCATACATATACAAATATATCTGTCTCTTATAGTGTGGTTTATGTTTTTTGTCAAATATTGCAAATATTCCCCCCCCCTGTAAATGTCAACCAAGTTCCATCTCCACCCCTCGATTATTTTAACAGCTTTGGTTCTTTCTTATTCGACCATCAAACCTAACAGACAAATGTAAGTTATTATATTATGTATTATCAATTTATTATTTTATGTAAATTTTGTGTTTCACACAATGCAACACTTGATTGATAATAGAATAAATGGTTTATATCGTACAATAATATCGGTTTGTGTAGTAAAATTTAGTAAAGACAATTATTATTTTGATTATTATTAGATCAAATCTTGCAATTTGTGAAACATTCGTTAGATAAAAATAATCAATTATCGTTTTCAATTTTAAAATTATTAGATTAAAAAAAAAATGATTAGAAAAAATTCATACGCCGCCACCACAGTAGCCGCTGCCACGACTGCCACCCCCACGACAGCAGCCGCTGCCACGATTGCCACCCCCACGACAGCAGCCGCTGCCACGACTGCCACCCCCAAGACAGCCGCCCCACGACAGATGCCGCCGCCGCCACCACCACCGGGACCACGGCGCAAAAAAGAAAAAGTAAGTGGTAAAAATTTTCATTGTTTGTGAAGATTCTCATATTTCTTTTCGATTTTCAGGAGGACGCAGCTCACGCGGACGAAAAAGGGGGCGCAGTGGCAACAATCATTTATATGTGAAAACGGTATACTTGAAAATTATTATTACATTTTTTATACGTAGAATTAATGATTGTTTTTTTACTATTTTCAGCAACAAGACTGGGAGAATTTTTTTATTTATTTTTTTTTTGAATTAATTTTTTTTGCTATTTTTTTATAATTGTAAATAATCGTTTTTTTTTTTTTTGTTAGAATTGTTTTTTTTTTTAGAATTTTTTATTATTTCTTATTTTATTTTGTTTTAAGAATATATATTTTACTTTTTAATAAAATTTTCTTCGCTCCCCCTCTAATCCTTACACGATAATTACAATCCCTTATAATAAATATTAATATAGTGCCTCCTAATAAAATCTTTAAAAAAATCAATTTATTTTTTTTTTTAACCCTATCTATCTATCCATTTCTTTACCCAGTAAATGGTGCGATAATGCTATTTCTTTTTCATTATTGAATGTTTGGGATTTTAATTTTTGGCAATTATCAGTATTTATTCCAGGTTTTCAACGCAGTTACGGTCATATATTCATCTTACTTGTTTGAGGGATTTTATTTTTCTCTTTCTAAAAAAAAAAAACATTCTAAACAAGTAGGGAATTCTAATATTTTTATTTTCAATCAAAAGAAAAAAGCTTATAAATACTCGAAATTTTATAAACACAAATAGGTGGCCATCTATTTATAAAAAACCGAAGGTGTGGTTTTAAATCATAAAAAAGAGGTTTGACAACATTGCAAATACGTAAGGTGCTCGCTCCGGATATTTGATAAAGCAATCTGTAATTATGATGAGGCCCTCTATCCGGTACTAGATGAAGTAAGCCACTCATAAAAACAACAACAATTCGTTTTTCATAAATTTTCCGAAAAACTAACAATGCGATCGGAAAATATCATAGTTGGAAAGCGCTTTTAATTTTATACATGCTGTGTGAAATTCATTCAAAAATAAGCAATAGTTATGAACGAAAATATAAAAAAAACATGCTTCCGGTTTTTCTTTTGTAACTCCGGATCACGTTCGAATTTCCAAAAACCTGATAATTCACGACAACAACGAAGAAATGCCCTTTCAAATGCCGTAGAGATCATCAAAATCCATTGGAAAATGCACGAAACTTTTACGTTGAAAATTGCCTGCTTCACTGACCATACACCTTAAAGAATATTATCATGACCTATATAGGGAATAATGTAAGTTGAATCTTTAGGAAAGACTCTAAACAGAAACAGAACCAATTATGGAATGCGAATCACAATGTGCATGTATCTCTATGAGAAATAAATTTGGATGTCAGATGAATCTTGTTTACCACTGCTGCACACTGATAGTCTTAGCAGTCATAGTAATTATTATTTTTACAGTCCCTATTCTAATGCCAGAATTTAATATTCCGATTGCATCCTTCAACGTAAAACTCAATCAAAAAAATTAAGTAAAAATTATTACTTTAAATATAATCAACCAACCAGTTTATTTCGATCCGAAATGTGTTTTGCCCTCAAATATATGAGATGGATAAAAAGAATTATTTGAAACTATATGACCATCAAGAACTCTAGG
This sequence comes from Mylabris phalerata, assembly GCA_020740385.1. NCBI lineage: Eukaryota > Metazoa > Arthropoda > Insecta > Coleoptera > Meloidae > Mylabris > Mylabris phalerata. The sequence goes on from JAJEOX010000008.1 coordinate 40,020, forward strand.
AATCATAAGGAATGTATCGGATTCATTGAACCAATATAATGTTTTTTGCAGAAGATCAACAGATCTTTAACAAAATGAGTACATACATAGTACTTTTTTTATGGTTTGACAAAGCAGAACATGTTTAACACATTAGAGACTATGGATACCCATTTTGCTACTTGAGTAGCAAAATTCTCACCTCGTCGACACCCTGTGAATCCGACAGGCGCTCTGCTGTGGCTCTTTAGTCGTTAGTCACCCGTAGTCGACCTCTAGTCATTACTGAATTAGGTTACGCGGTAAGGTTAAGTTTTAACGCGTTTCACATTTGTGTAAAATAATGGACATCATCTGTGGCAAACCCATTCGCTTTAGCTACAAAATGCAGAGTCTTATATTAGAGGGACCGGAAAGCAATGTGGTTTCTGCACATATCACTATTTGATTGTCATTTATCAGCTCATTGTGTACATCAAAATCGTGGCAAAGATATTCTGAGGTTACTGTGACTTGTTTAGTTGTAAATACATACTTGAACTTTTTTTTTAATTTAGGGTGAAATGGCCAGCCAAATACCAAAAAAGGTACGTATCCGGCATTGCCTGCTTTTCGAGCTTCGGAAAGGTCGTTACGCAACAGTTACTACAAAAAGCATTTGCGATATTTATCCAAATGCATTAGACGTCCGTAAACGCCAAAGGTTGTTTTCCAAGTTCAGATCCAGGAATGTTGATCTTTCTTACTCATATCGATCAGGAAGATCAACTACATTAGACAATGACGTACTAAGGGCGGAAATCGAAACAAATACCAGTCACACAATCGAAAAATTGTCAAACAGTCTTAACCGACATTGGTTAACCATCCAAGAACATTTGCAGCAAATTGGGAAAGTAAGCAAAGCAAGTAGTTTGGTCCCGCATAATTTATTAGAAGAAAACAAAACTAACCGATCTACCAAATGCAACTTACTGCTTCAACGGCACAATACAGAAGCGTTTTTTGATCGCTTTATCACCAGAGATGAAAGTGAGTCCTCTATGATAATCCAAAACGCAAAAGGTAGTGGCGCTCCAAATGAATCACCACGAAGAACTGCTAAGCCAGATTTATACCCCAAAAAAGCCCTTTTGTGTGTTTGGTGGACTATTCGCGGCGTTGTTCATTTTGAAGTGCTGAAACCTGGACAAACGGTGAACAATTGGATCGTATAAATTAATCTGTAATTGAAAGGTGCCGCTATATTTTTAAGTTTTGTATGGAATTTTAGGAGTTTCTATTGAAAAAAAAAAATAGTTTAGTAGATTTTTAGTCTTATATAAAGTTAGGACAACTAGGTCCTAACATCGAACACTGTGTACGAAATAAGGATCCAATTTTTTCAATTACCTTTTTTAGCACCGTTGAAGTTCTGGATTTATTACTTTGAAATTAATATAAATAAAAATGTTTTTGCTTTAAAATCTGAATCTCTAGAATAACGGTTCCAAAAATTACAAAAAGTATTGCTTATGTAAGCTTGTTTCCAAAATATCGATTTTTTTTTAAATATATGAAATTGGGCTCTATTGTTTCTTGTAAATTGCTGTTCGGAAACTCTCATTAATTCGAACAGTTACAATTAATTCACGATAATTTTGGACACGTTCCCGACGCGATTACATTTTTGGAAAACCTGGATATTGAAATTTCTGAAACATTCGAAAAATTTGATTGAATTATTAATCAATTAAGTAATTCACCAACGCCAGAGTCGTTTTCAGCCAGCCACAAAAAAACAATTAAAAAATTAAGAATTACCAGTAACGGCGTTTTTCGAAATTTTGATAAATAGAGAAGTTATTTGCAGTATTCATTACTTTTCATCTACAGAGTATAATTTTTTTTCAATTGTTACTTTAACCCCTAATAAAAATCAAAAATTCAATTTAATATGATTAAAAATATATAATAGGCTGAAAATTAATTAAAATTTTTGTACGAATAAAACAATATAAAATATTTCATTTGTAGAGATAGAATTCTGCTTTACAGCAAAAAAAAATCCAATTGCTAATATTTTTTTAATTTAAAAATTTAAAAATTGTCAAAAATTAATTATTGCTAGTATTTATATATAAAGTAATATAGATAGGAAATTTAGTAATTAAAAAAAAACAGAAAGATTGAGAATAAACATTGCAACTGCATGAGATTTGTACCCGAGACATTCGGATTGAAAGCAAATTTGCATTTTGCATTTTGAAATTTTTTATTTGTCTAATTTGTTTTCTTACATTACGATCGATATATTTTTCAACGTGTCTCCTGGCCTGTTGACTTTATACACTATAAGAACTTTAGATTATTTCTTTAAGTATTTACATGGTGAGTTTAACAGTTTGGTCTGTTTTTATACTAATGTTAAAGTTTTACAGAGTTATACAGGAAAATTTGTCAAAAACCTGCTTAAGTCCTACTACTATTACAACTAATGATTTACTAATCTCACTTATCCTATACAGGTATTTGTTAATTGTTACATAGTTAAATCTTTAATACATTAGTTTAATCTCTATTGAAAAATTTATGTTTCATTTTGAATGAAATATTCTGTTGATTTTTGTTTTTAATTGTAGAAGTAACTCGTTGTGTTCTAGTTGTGTGCGTGTAGAATTTGTTAGATAGTTCATTTATATGTTGTTTCAATGAGATGATTCCCGTTTTTTCTCTTGGTTGAGTAATTCTGGTAAATCTGTTTTTATTTTAAATTAATCGGAGGTATCCATTCTGAAAAGTTTCTAGTGATCTAAGTTTTCTGTCTGATGCAGAGCACCATGCTGGTGCTGCATACGTTAAAATTGGTCTGATTATTGTAGTATAAATTAGTTTTTTATTTTTTTCTGAAGTTCCCGTTGATTTTAAAAGTGGGTATAGTAATTTTAACGTGTATCTAACATTGTTTAGAGTGTTGTGTAGGTGTTGTGAGAATGTTAATCTTTTGTCCAGTGTTATTCCGAGGTATTTGACTGTTGTTTTTTCTTTGATTTTATTATTGTATATTTGTGGAAAACTGAAAATTTTGTTGTCCGTTTTTCTTCTTGTAAATATAATATTTTCGCACTTATCTATATTATGTGTTATTTTCCATGTTGCCAATTAGTTTTGTATGTTGCGCAAGTGGATTTGTGTTTGACGATTTGCGACTTTTGCTGCAAATGAGTGAGCGTAAATAGCTGTGTCATCTGCATAGAGTGCTAATTTGGTTTTTGGGAATTTAGTGATGTCGTTGATGTATAGATTAAATAATACCAGTCCGAGTATGGAGCCCTGAGGCACCCCTGACTTTATGTTTTTGGTTTGAGATTCTTTTTCTCCGATTTTCACCGTGAATTCTCTGTTGTCGAGGTAATCTTTTATTAGGTATATTAAATACGTTGGTATTTTTAAGTTGATTATTTTTTACATTAGCCCTGTCAGTCATACTTTATCGAAAGCTTTTTCGAAATCTAGTAAAATCATTGCTATTGATTTATCCCGGTTAAAGTTTGTTGTGATGTCATCGATCAGTCTTACAATTTGTTGGGTAGTTGAATGTTTTCTTCGAAATCCGCATTGTTCTGCTATTACTGTATTGTGTTTTTCCAAGTGTTTTACGAGTCTCTTGTATATTATCTTTTCGGTGATTTTGGAAAGTCCAGGTAAAAGGTTTATTGGCCTGTAATTGTAGGGATGGTTCGGTGTTTTATTGGGCTTAGGTATTGGAATTATTAAGGAGTCTTCTCATTAGTCTGGGAATTTCTGTAGTTTAAATATTGCGTTTATTATGTATACCAGTGGCACAATTGCTTTTCGTGGAAAACTTTTTATAATCCAATTTTCAATTGTGTCTCTACCTGCCGCTTTCTGTGTAGGTAGCTCCTTTATTACTTCAGTTACTTCTTCGTACGATGTAATTATTTTGTGAACTTTATCAGGTGTAGTAGTTTTCGTTTTTTCGAAGAAATTTTTGACTTGCCTGGTTATTTCTTGTTGCTGTTGGTTAAGATTTTCGTCGTTTGACTGGTAGATTTCTTGAATTGCTTCTGCTATGATGTCTGCTTTCTCTTTATCATCGTAGACGGTTTCGTTGTTTTTTGGGTTTATTAGTGGTGGTATGTTTTGGCATTTGCCTTTATTCTTGAGTGTTTTGGTTGTTTTCCTGAGGTTGTTGTCTTGGGGTTTTAATTTCTCTAGTTTATTGTTCCAGTTTTTGTTTATTTGTTCTGCTATTAGCTGTTTCATTATTTTACGTAGATTATTCATTTGTGTTTTATGAGTCGTGTTTCTGGTTCTTTGCCACTGTTTTCTTGCTTTATTTTTGGTTTTTATAAGACTTAATATCTCTGAGCTGAGATGCTCTTTATTTATGTCTATTTCTATGTTCTACTATGACTTCTGTGTATTGTTATACTGTTTGATGTAATTCTTCGACTGTATTGATGTTACGGTTTAATGTGATTGCTTGGTTTAGTTCGTTTCTAAAGTGTATCCATTCTGTTTCTTTAAAACAGTTGATTATTTTTGCCTCTTGCTCTATTTTGGGATGTCCTAGTTTTATTAAGACTGGGATGTGGTCATTGTTCAGTTCGCATAGCGATACTGGGTTACTGGGTGATTTAAGTTTATGAGATTTTCACTAATTGCTAGGTCGATAGTCGATGGTTGTGCGCCACTATTAGGAAAATGTGTATATTCGTCTGTGTGGTGTAGAATATATCCATTGGCTTGAATACAATTAGCTAGCATTGCTCCATTTGTATTGTAATCAGCGCAGTTCCACGCGGTGTTTCTTGCGTTGTCGTCTCCAATTACTATTACTTTCGTTGGTTGGAAGAGGGCATCTAGATCGGAGTCTCCTAGTTTATTTTGTGGTGGGTTGTATATTGCTGTTATTGTTGTATTATTTTTGGGTAACTTTATAGAAATATTTTCTAGCGTTGTCGCCGGATTATCATGCAATGATTGATGTGGTATGTTTTCTTTGATTAGTATCGCTACTCCTCCACCAGATCTATTGATTCGATCTTGGCGGTAAGTGTGGTAGTTTCTTATTTTCAGTTTGTAATTTGGTTTGATATTTGTTTCAGAGAGTGCCATTATGTCGATTTGATAGTATTCCATGAAATTGACTAAATCCGGTACCCTTCCGCTGATACTTTGACAATTCCAGTATGCAATATTTATCGTGTTATTCATTATCTATTTTGTTCATTACTTCAATTTTGCATTTTTTTAAATTTTCATTGAGGATCCTGACATACCTTAACATTTTGCTGATGTCAATAAATTTGTTTAGTTCGCTAACCTCTTCTATTAGTTCGTTCACACTCTCGCTATTGTTATTGTTTGTTGTTGTTGTTTCTCTCGCTTCTCTTGTTCTTGGGCTGGTTGTTCCCAGATGTTACGTTGTGGTTGAGGTGCCGATGTGAATGTTGTTTTCCTTGTGTTATTGCTTCTTGATTTGTTGCTTTATAGTTTATTAACATACACGGGACATTCTTGAGAGTTGCTCAAGTGTTCTCCCTCACAGTTGCTACATTTTGGACTGTCTTGTCTTTCGACAACACAATCTCTTGTTAGGTGGTTTCCTAGACACTTTAGACATATTGGGGTGGGGGTTGAAAGCAAATACGCAGTCAAAAACACCATTCAGTATTTTGAATTCTATACTCTCTTATAAATACTTTCTGGGGCGGATTACTCTCAATTTCTTTTTCTCAAAATTGATTAGCTATGGCGTTTTAATTTTTCAATATGTTCTAACCCCTAAACTATACCATTATCATTCCTCAAAATTACCTTCCTCCCCTGATTACTTCTTCGTCATCGTGACATCTCTTGTAAACCTGAAATTACATTAGAATAAATTACACTAATTGATGTCCAAAACAAAGACGACGCTTTCATTTAATGTTTTTTCAAACAATCGAATCGTCAATATGGTTACAAAAATCCTTATGATTCTCCGTTTTCGTTCTATATACGACCCTATTATTATCTTTGTGTACCACAGGTGGGGTCACATCTTTAGAAATACATAGATCTATTTTTACAGTGAGGTTTTTGTTTTTGCTTTCAAACATTGTGAATATTCCCCCACTGAAAATGTCTATCAAGCACCATCTCCACCCCTCGATTATTTTAATAAAATTTCAGTTCAGTAGTCTTCTAACAACAAGGCACTCAAATGTAAGTTATTATGTATTTTCAATTTTTCACTTCATGTAAATTGTTTCACACGATGCAACTTTAGACTGAATATACAATAAAATATAATGTAGACAAATAATATCGGGTCATGAAGAAGAGTATAGGTACAAAAAAAAAAATCCATTATTAATTAAATCAAATCTTGCAACATGTGAAATATTCGTTAGATAGAAATAATGTACAATTATTTCTTTCTAATTATTAGAAAACAAAAAATGGAAAATTACACGACCACCACGGCGGCTCCGACGACCAGTGCCGCCACGACGGTCTTCAGCCGCCTCTGCTGCTGCTGCTGTAATTGACAGACGGCCGTCGTCACCACCACCCCTGCGGTAGCGACCGACGCCACGATCACCGCAAACGGTGGCAAAAATAAAAAACGAAAAAGTGAGTGGGAAATAATTTCCTTTCGTAAATAATTTCTAATTTTTTTCTCAATTTTCAGGAAGACGTCGCCGTAGATTAATAAACAGAAGGAAGCGTTCTATAATAGTATATTACAATTAAAAGGTACACCTAAAATTTGTTTAAATTTTCACACCGAAGATTAATTATCTTTTTTTGATTTTCAAGAATTTTTAATATTCTTTTGTTTATTTTTTTCGAGAATTTTTGTCGTTTTTTTTGTTTTTTTTCTAGAATTTTTAATTGTTTTTTTAAGTTTAGAATTTATTTATTTTGTTTTTAATAGAATATATATTTTTTTTTAATTATTTTTCTAAGATAAGAATTTATTTTTAATTAAATTTTCTTCTCTCCCCCTCTAATCCGTTCCAACCGAATATTCAAATAAAAAAAAAATTAAAAAAATTAATAATATAAAAATCAATATGAAATCTCTCCTTTAAAATTTATTATAAACAAAGTAGATAAATAAATAATTATAATAATTTTACGAAAAAATCTTTTTTAAATAAAATATTTGGAAAGTAATTGAGGTTGCAGTTTAAAATTTTTCAATTGTTTACAACACGAGACTATCGCCTACGTCATTAAAATATGGCATACTAATTTGACGTTGTTATAATTCCCTGATTTTTGTCAGAAACGATTAGGGAGTTTTGTTTTATTAGGTTCATGCACAGAGTTTAACAATAAATGGATTGGTTTTTTTTTTAATTTTGATTTGAGTGATAATTAAATATTTGAAAAATTTCTTTAAATTTCTCTTTTATTTTTAATTTAATTTAATTTTTTATATGATCCTGATTCTGTGTCTGTTATTGGTGTCTGTGGTTCATGTATTCGTTTTACTTGTTAGAGGGTTGTTAATGAAGAAACAAAATTAAGCAAAGTAGTGACTCAATTTTTTATTTTTAATTTCTTACGTTTATTACAATACACAATTAAACAATTGTTTCTTTCATTTATCTATCCACAAATAATACGACGAAATGTGGCGTTAGCCACAAAAAAGAATTGGCAATCTAGTCAAGAGACAAGATGATAGACCTGGATTAGTTGATTAAACAAATTTGTTCGCTATCTATCTGCTATTAGCCGAAACTATAATATATCGACAATACAGGACGCATAGGTGTTTTTAGACTCTAGCGAGTATAAGAGGAATTTCGTCAACGGTTTTCCACACGATAGGCTGAGCTTTGTATACCATTGATTTTCCAAAAGATTTTCAATTGTTTCGCACCAACAGTGGTACCGTTGGAAAGCTAATGAAATGATCTATAAATTGCAATACGCTTTGTACAAAAATTATTAATTTTAATACATAAAAATAATAGGTGAAAATTCTCCACATTTTCTGACCACAAATTTCTAGTAAATTTTCCGAATTTCAATCTCAAACTATTTTCAAAATAATGAGCCCTGGTTCAGTTATCTGAGTTTAAAATTGTACGTACAAAACTCACATTGCTATGCCTAGACCTTTCATCAATTTTCCGGAAAACTAAAAATGCGATCGGAAAATTTAAGGCAGATTTGGAAAGCGCTTTCAATTTGCTTCATGCTTTGTGAAATTCATCAGAAAAAAAGCAAAATTTGCCACGTTATGAGGGAAAAAAAACTGTACAAAATGCTAAAAAACATGCTTCTATATTTCCTTCTGTTACTCTAAATTTCATCCGGATTTCCTTATATCTAATAGATATACTTCCCTCCGCCTTGAAATGCTCTTTCAAATGCCGTTTAGATCATTAAAATCCGTTGGAAAACAAACTTCTGGGGTTGTTTTGGAAATTCTTATATAACTGATGCGGACCCTTAATGTTTTTTTCAAATGATCGAATCGTCAATATTGTTACAAAAATCCTTGTTTCTTCGTTTTCGTTCTATATACAAGGTGCGGTCCATAAGTAATGCGACCATTTTCTCTTCTGACGCACGGTACGCCAGAGCATGTTGTAACTGTCTGGGCTAAGCGAAGGGGGGTGTTAGCTTCAAAACGCTCCTTGTCTCATTTGGCTGCGAGCTGCCGGAGAGTCAAAACGTGCGTTTCCGTCAACCCCGCTTTGAGTTTATGTAACACGGCACAATGGATCATTCTATAGAGCAACGGTACGCTATCAAATTTTGCGTCAAATTTGGGACGTCCGCCACCGAAACGCTTTCATTACTTCAGCATGCCTTTGGGACTGATTGCTTGTCCAAATCACAAGTTGTCCGATGGCACAATCCGTTCATGGAGGGCCAAGAGGAGATCACCGACGAACCTCGCAGTAGACGGCCATCAACCACACGAGTCGACGAAGATGTGGTGCGTGTGCGCGATTGTTTGAACTCTGATAGGCGGCTGAGCATTCAATTGATAGCACAAACTCTAAACATGGCAAAAACAAACGTTTTCCGCATTGTGACCGAAGATTTGAACATGAAAAAGGTGTGTGCCAAACTCGTCGTAAAAGTATTGACCGACGAACAAAAGCACATGCGAGTCCTTCGGCGCCGAGAAATGTTGGAAATATGTGAAAATGATCCTCATTTTTTAAACTCAGTAATCACTGGTGATGAGTCGTGGATTTTTTAGTACGACCCTGAGACAAAAAGGCAGAGTTCAGAGTAGCACACCCCATCGTCGCCCCGTCCCAAGAAGGCACGCATGAGCAAGTTCAGAATCTAAACCATGCTCATTGTCTTCTTTGACGTCAGAGGCATTGTCCACCACGAATTCGTACCTACCGGAACTACAGTGAACTCAGCTTTCTACTCGGAAGTGCTCAAAAAACTGTAAAAGCGCCGAGTCACAGCACCTTCATTGTCAACGACTTACTGGCTAGGACCAACACCCCATTGGTTCCCCAGCCTCCCTACAACCCTGGCCTAGCTCCAGCTGACTTTTTTTTGTTTCCTCGGTTAAAAGGAGTCATGAAAGGAAAACATTGGGACACGATTGAAGCATTCAGGCGCATGTTACATCAGCTCTAAAGGACATTCCGGAAAAGGCCTTCCTGGCACGGAAACATGGCCTCCAGGAGTGTACCAACGCAAGAGGGTGCTATTTTGAAATTTTTTGATTATTTGGACGAATATATTCCTTAAAGGATTTTTTTTTTGGTCGCATTACCTATGGAACGCACCTTGTACGACTCTATTCTTATTTTTGTCTACCACAGGCGGTCACATTTATAGAAATACATATATCCATATTTATAGTGTAGTTTTAGGTTTTTTTTTTCAAACATTCTAAATATTCCCTCTCTGAAAATGTCTAACAAGTACCATCTCCACCCCTTGATTATTTTAACGAGTAGATTTGGCAAAAAGGCCGAAATTACGAATTCGCGTATTTACAGTACTATACGCTTGAAACTAAATTTAGGACGTAGAATGGGCACTAAACATTGATAAGAATCAAATTATTTGGCATCAACGTCAATATTTTTGCTAAAAGGGCATTTTAAAGTTGTATTTTGAAAATGCCGTCCAATTTTTGCTGTCCTGAATAGTAGCGCCCTCGGCTAAAAGTGCATGTTTTTGTAAATTCTTTCTACGCGCCATCTATCATTCAGAGGCCCAACAAGCGCAATAAAAGATGAAATAAATACAAATCTTCAAATATCGAAGTACATAATCAACTTTCTATTTATGATCTTATATTACACTATGTATAAGCTAGCTAGAATTTCATTAGTCAACTTGATAAATAAAAATAATAAAAACACTGGGGAATTCTTTATTAATTCAACATTGAAGATGTATTCGTGTTAATTCTACCGAAAATGATAATTTAGAAAAATGTGTCAAAATATATGTAGGTTCATAATACAAATAATAATAATAATATTTAGGGAAAATAAATGAACTGAATCCATAGGCAATATATCTAGTTATCTCATCGTCCAATAAGACTCTAATAGTACAAAGAGAGATCGTATCAAATTGGGTGATACTAACAAGATTTCCCCACAACAGTTTTTAATATCAACAATCGGAAGTTATCACAATTGTTTATTTTCACAAATAAGGAAACAAATGTCGATATCCATATTTTATATCTTTGTTTGACGCATGTCAAAAATTGTAAAATTAGTGGACCACCCACGGCGATTTGTTAATATTGAACAAAGATCGAGCGATTTACACAGAAGCGAGATAATTAAAAAAAAAATTGTCGTAATACAAATAATTGAAAGTGAATAGATTTAGCGAAAAGGGCAGCCGTCTTGTAAAACAATAATAACAGTTAGGACAGCTGTCCTCTTCGCTAAATCTAAATCTAAATCGTTCTACAGTTGAACGGACAATTAAAGATTCTGCAAATTTGAACGTTCAGATATGAAACAGAAAAAAAGTTTTAGATACAGGGAGAATTTCAACCTTTGAGCTTTTGATCGAACATACTACCACATCGCTAGATCTATTCACTTTCAATCATTTGTATTACGAGATTTTTTTTATTATCTCGCTTCTGTTGTAAATCCTCGATCTTTGTTCAATATTCACAAATCGACATAGGTCCACTAATTTTACAATTTTCATGCATCAGACAAAGATATAAAATACCGATATCTTCATATGTTTTCTTATTTGTGAAAATAAACAATTGTCACTAATTTTTCAGAAGATTTTCACTTTTTTGCAGCAACAATGGTACCGTTGGAAAGGTAATGAAATAATCTATAAATTGCAATATACTTTCTACAAAGATAATTAATTTTTAACAGATAAAAATAATAAATAATAGATTCGCCACCATAAATTTACAGTAATTTTCCGAATTTCAATCTCAAACTATTTTCAAAATAATTTGCTATTCATTAGCTTTCAAACAAGCCCTGGTTCAGTCGTCTATGTTGAAAACTGTCCGTAAAAAAACAAAATTAGTATGTCGAAACCTTTCATCCATTTTCCGGAAAACTTACAATGCGATGGGAAAATTTCTGACAGATTTGGAAAGCGCTTTTAATTGGCCACATGTTGTGTGAAATTCATTACAAAATAAGCAATATTTGCCAAGTTATGAGGGAAAATATAAAAAAAAACTGTAAAAAATGCTAAAAAACATGCTTCTATATTTCCTTCTGTAACTCCAATTTACATCCGGATTTTCAAAAATCTGATATATATACTGCCCTCCGCCTTGAAATGCTCTTTCAAATTCCGTTTAGAACATTGAAATCCGTTGGAAAACAAAAAAGTTACGCAGTTTTCCGTTTGCATTGTTTGGTGGTTCTTCCCCTTAACACCTGGCCATTTTTTTGTGGGAGAACCACTCATAGCCACTCCAGAGCCAAACCTGATGGAATTAAAGATGAATCGACTTTCCCAGATTTCAATTAATTTAACTGCCAAGACAGCATTTTTGGCAACGGTGGCAGGAGTGAGTATCTTACAAGGAAACATTCCCAGGTGTCCCCCTCCGATTTTAATGAAATTTGAATATCTTATTCTCCATCGAATTCTAAGACATGCATGTTTGTTTTATCGGCGGAAAAACATATCTAGGGGGTGAAATCGCCACTCAAAGTTTAGGCTTAAACGGGGCATTTTTAAGTTTCGCATTCTTTCGGTTAAAATATTCAAACAGGACAAACGGCATTATTCTCAGGGTGAAAAATTATGTAGAAGTCCATTGCTTGCATATCGAAATGTTAATGAGGGTGGAAGTTAGAAGGGTTGAAAATAAGAAAATTGCTATAAGTCAAAAACTATTCATCGGATTTTGACAAAACTAATGTCATTCAAAAGAAGAGGAAAAAGTAGAAGAAATCTGTTTTTGTATTTTTTCTAAAAATTACGTTTAGGGGGTAACCGCCCCTCAACCATATTTGAATAGATCAGAAAAAAAACTTTACTATTCTTATAATTTGTATGTTTTAATTCATAAATAGTGCTTTTCCATCAATTTTCAACAGTTGGGGCACATAACAATGGTATTTTCTTCATATGTTGCATACCTATTCAATTTTCATGTTGGACATTTTTGTTTATATGAATAAACATACTAAAATAATTATTATTTTGCGATATATTTCTTCTTGATCTGTTATAAAACTTATTAATTTCATTTATCGACATTCAATTATTCAAATTTTAAATGCTAATAATATTTAATTAAATTACCTTGCAATCAGCAAATGACTTATACGATGCGAAAGAAATACACTCTGTAACATGCAACCACCAATACGCGAGCTTTCCCAAACGGCCACCAGACTAGCACCACCATCGCAACACCCTGTACGACCAAGAACTACTCCCTCTCGGCCACGGTCTCCCACTCAGCGGAACCCCCGACCAATCAGATGGAACGACCCTGAATATAAGCGCCTTCACCGTCCAGAAAACACCAGACCGACTAGATCACCAGTTGACCTAGGATCTGCTCCCGGGGGGACGGATATTAGTTGAAAGCTTTTTTTTTTAGTATTATAATAAAATAAAAAAATTCTTTCAAAAAAGATTAGTTGCGAGGGTTCTTGTGGTCGATCGTTAACCCTGTAACAACTCATATTAGTCAAATTTTATAATATATAAGGAGATTATTTTATTTTGTTATTGAGAAAAATGCACTTGGAATTATAATAAATAGATAAGTAGTACAACAGACATAAGGGTTGAAATTTGCTAAATATTTGTAGAACAAATACTAGCCATTGTACTTTCACGAAATCAATTATTGTTGAAAAATATAACTTTCTCGACTTCCATGGAAAAACTCTATAGGGGGTGAGTTGACATTAAAAATATAAATAATTGAACTTTGATAGTGATAACAAATAAGTTTTAAAATAATTCTAGAAAAAATATATTCGAAAGTTATAATACAATAATTATTGTAGTATCTATACTCGTATAAAAAATAACGTTCAGCATGAAAATTAAAAGCATAGGCAACAGAAAAGAAAATAATATTATTTTTTGCCCCAACTACTGAAAATTGATAAAAAGCACTATTTCTGAATTAAAACATAAAAATTATAAGAATAGTGAAGTTTTTTTTCTGATACGTATTGATATGCTTGACGGGTGGTTACCCCCTAAACGTAATTTTTCGAAAAAATCCAAAAACAGGTTTCTCCTACTTTTTTGTCTTCTTTCGAATGACATTAGTTTTGTCAAAATCCAATGGATAGTTTTTGACTTATACTTTAACCCTTATAACTTCTACCCTATTTAACATTTCTATATGCAAACAATGGACTTCTACATTATCTTTCACCCTGAGGATTGTTCCGTTTGCCCTGTTTGAATATTTTAATTGGAAGTGTGCGAAACTGAAAGAGTGCCCCGTTTGAGCGTAAACTTTGAGAGGCGATTTCACCCCCTAGATATGTTTTTCCGCCGATAAAAAAAACATGCATCTCTTAGAATTCGAAGGAGAATAACATATCCAAATTTCATTAAAATCGGAGGGGGACACCTGGGAATGTTGCCTTGTTAGTCAACTACAGACACGTGCGAAATGGAAGATGCCATCTTCTCGTCAAAGATGGCACCGCACAATTGCAATGGCCGATGGCTCGTGTTCTACAGGTCTACCCTGTTATCTCTTATCTTCACACCAAACAATATTTAAAATGTAAAGGTTTAAGTTCAACAGGTTTCCATCCTTTAAATGAAAACATCTACCCAGATGCTGATTTTATACCCGCATCCTATTCTGATCGTCCACCATTCGAAAAATCACCTATCAGAATTGATCAGGTGCCTTTTAGTCAGCCGACCACTTCAGACTTCGAAGTTATACACCGCAAATCGCCAACTTCTATATCGTCGATTATGATTTATCCACGCCCAAAAATCGAAGCTCGTAAAGGAATACGAAAGGGAATTTTGACTGATACTTCCTAAAAGCAAGAAATTGAAAATATAAAGGCTAAAGAACATGTTTCAACTAAATCTAATCAAGCAAAGTCCATTAATCTTTTGACAAAAAATTGATTAATGAATCAAAACAAATTCAAGAATGCAAATAGAATAAAAAGAATTCTACCAGAAACAGACACCTGTGAGGATTCTGTCAATTATTCACTAAGTGACACATCTGAAAATGTCTCCGAAAATAACAATGAGATTGAGAACCTACAGGCTAAGCATGTTAATAAGCACAATTACAATATTGAAGACTATGTTATATTTGTATTCGAAGGTACGTATTTTGTCGTAAAGGTAGAAACAATATCTAAAGGTGTATTATTAAAATCGATGCAGAAGTCACTTAAAAACTAGAAATGACTCGAAAAAGAGGATTTAAATCTGTACCCGATAAGTGACATTATAGAAAAAATTAAAACACCTCAAAAAGTTAACAAAAACAGAGAAATTTATTATGTTCCACAAATAAAGAAGTACTGGGATTTCTACTAAATGCTTAGGACATAATAATATACCCATAGGTATATTGCTAGTGTTCTTATAAAAGCCAGTAGTCTGATCCTAAAAATATTATGAATGGTATGTTGATTTTGTTAAGAATTTGTGAGTTATTTTTTGTTAAATATTTTACTAGGCAGAAGATAATAGTTTCCTTAAGGGTCTCGCTCGAAGAAAGCTAGCCTGTCCTCAATTACATTGAAATTCCATAAGAAAAGCAATTCCAAAATCATTCGAAAACGACCAAAGATATCGCAATTGAAAATATCTCATTCGATTCGAAATTTAAGCCTCTACCGCCCTGACAAGGAAAAATTTAGAAAATCCCACTGGTTTTTTCGAAAAATCCGAAAAATAGCGTTTTCGGGCAAAAAAGGGTGTTATTTGTTCCAAGATCACTCTTTTAAAAATCAATAAAATAAAACGAATCTTACATAGATAGAAACCAGAAAGTTGAGGCTAGCGCCCTGACATTCTAGATTCCTGATTTTCTTTTCCGTTTTTCGGAAAATAGCGTCTAAAATTATCTAGTTTTTCGAAATAGCACATTCTAAGTAACTCGGTAGATGATGTGATGTGGTTTCGTGACTTATGATTGACTAGATGAAGGTGAGGGGCAACTTGATTGTTTCTCGACGTCTATCGAACGAAGATTACAAATTTGCAAGGAAAGGTGAAAAATGCGAACTGCATCTCGAGCGAGACCCTTAAATATACATGTTTTACCCCCAAATTCTCGATGTGTCCTAAGTACACCGTAGTACAGGCCAAGGTACATAGGGTGTGTTGTATCTTGGTCTTGATTACCCTTTTTTTAAACGTTTTAAACACATGTAAGTATGAAATACACATTTCTGATATTTTGGTGGTGAATTCTCTAATAATTGACCTTCTAAAATATGTAAATATGTATGTATGTGTACAATACATCAAATCGCAATAAAAAATTGATATAAAAAAACTGTCCTAGTTACAACAGGTTTCCTTACAATAAACTTGTTCAAATTTCATCTACAGAATTGTTTTGAATAAATACGTGTTTGAAATGAACGTTTCTTTTTTTTTGAAATATAACACATCGGAAATGCTTTTTACACGAAAAAAAACACATGTAGGTAAACATCGGATCAACCGGCCAAAACCTCAACCAGTCACTTGTGTAGTCCCGAGGTGACTGGATAAGAGGAATTTTACTGTATATTCATATTATCGAATTTTGTAAGTTATCAAGTGAACTTGGGTTGAAGCCCAGAGCATTCAATGTGGGCGGCATGTAGCATCTTTAACGCTATGGGACTGCAAATAAACCACCCCTATCATTCTCACCCCCACTGTAATAGTAACGAACATTTTAATACAAATAAAGTCAGTCCCGAAACGAATCTCAAGAGTTTAAGGACAACCGTCAGAAAAGCTAGTTTTAAAGGTAATTTTCAAAGTCAAAATTTCGTGCATTTTTCAATTTATTTTGATGCTGTAAACGACATTTGAAAGAGCATTTCAAGGTTGTTGTCGTGAATTATCAGGTTTTTGGAAATTTGAACGTAGTACAGAGTTACTAAAGAAAAACCGGAAGCATGTTTTTTTTATATTTTCGTTCATAACTTTGCCAATATTGCTTATTTTTCAATGAATTTCACACAGCATGTATAAAATTGAAAGCGCTTTCCAATTCTGAAATTTTTTGATCGTATTGTTAGTTTTTCGGGAAATTTATGAAAAACGAATTGTTGTTGTTGTTACGAGTGGCTTACTTCATCTAGTACCGGATAGAAGGCCTCATCCTAATTACAGACTGCTTTATCATATATCTGGGGCGACCACCTTACGTGTTTGCAATGTTGTCAAGCCTTTTTTTTATGATTGAAACCACGCCTTCGGTAATTTTGTAAATATTATTCGTATTTATAACATTTCGAGTATTTGTAAGCTTTTTTCGCTAGTTGTTCCGTTGGTTGAAAAAAAAAAATTAATATATATAATATATATATATATATATATATATATATACGTCCCTACTTGTTTAGAATGTCTTTAAAAGAACATAAAAATTAAAAACCCTCAAACAAGTAAGACAAATATATGACCGTAATTGCATTAAAAACCAGAAAAAATACTGATAATTGACAAAAGAAATAAAAACCGAAGGTCTGGTTTTAAATCATAAAAGAGAGGTTTGACAACATTGCAAATAACTAAGGTGGTCGCCTCAGATATATGATAAAGCAATCTGTAATTATGATGAGGCCCTCTATCCGATACTAGATTAAGTAAGCCACTCGTAACAACAACAACAATTCGTTTTTCATAAATTTCCCGAAAAACTAACAATGCGATCGGAAAATATCATAATTGGAAAGCGCTTTTAATTTTATACATGCTGTGTGAAATTCATTGAAAAATAAGCAATATTGGCAGAGTTATGATGAACGAAAATATAAAAAAACATGCTACCGGTTTTTCTTTTGTAACTCTGGACTACGTTCAGATTTCCAAAAACCTGATAATTCACGACAACAACGACGAAATGCCCTTTCAAATGCCGTTTACAGCATCAAAATCCATTGAGAAATGCACGAAATTTTTACTTTGAAAATTACCTTTAAAACTAGCTTTTCTGACGGTTGTCCTTAAATCAAAATATAAGCGACACTACCGGTCCAATCCAGAGAAAAAAGTACTGTTTTATTATTCAACATTCCTAATTAGCATGTTTGATTTGTTGACCAACTGTCTCTGTATTCAAAGAACACAATGTGAAAAGCCACTACGAAACGAAACAGTGAAGCTGGAGAAGTGAAAAAATTAAAGCTGATCGAACTGAAATCACAATTGAAAGTTCAGCAGAGAATGTTTACTTCAGCATTACAACAACCATCTAATATTGTGAAGCCAATTTTTCCGTTTCATTTTTAATTGCTTAAAAAATGAAACCATATTCGGATGGTGAATTTATAAAAGAATGTTTAGAAGCCGTTGTAAAAGATTTTGTACCTTATTATTGTAAATTTTCTTGAAATATTAGTTTATCCCGACAAACAAACAAATTGCTGCAAATCTACGTGATCGAATTCAAGTCTTCAAATATTTCTCGTTGGCTTTTGACGAAAGTACTGACATTTCGGGCACAGCAAAACTTGTAGTGTTCATCCGTGAAGTGAATGAATCATTTCAAATAACCGAAGAAATAATAAACTTGATCGGTTTGAAGGATACTACAAAAAAAGAAGATATTTTTCAGGCTGTGGACAATTGTTTATACTAAAACAACGGGCTTTTAGAAAATCTTTATGGATTATCAACTGACGGTGAAGATAAGCGAGCTATAAAATAATTTCTAATGAATAAATTAGAATCAAACAATATTAAAACTGAAGATTTAATTAATATCCATTGTTTGATTCATCAGTAAAATTTGTGCGCTCGTGAAATGGACGTCATAAAAACAGTAAATTGTATTCGATCCCATGCGCTTTAGCATCGACAATTTAAAAAAATTTCTAGACGCAGAATTTAGAAGCATTTAGACGCTGAATTTGCTGTTATTTCAGTCGGGTCAGGTGATTAAGTCGTGGAAAATGTCTGCAACAG
Organism: Mylabris phalerata; assembly: GCA_020740385.1. NCBI lineage: Eukaryota > Metazoa > Arthropoda > Insecta > Coleoptera > Meloidae > Mylabris > Mylabris phalerata. The sequence goes on from JAJEOX010000008.1 coordinate 58,602, forward strand.
TTTTTTTAACTTACGCGGTGAAATTTGATTTTTTGATTTAAAATGTAAGGTTTTTCTTTGTTACAATGTAAACGACGAAAACGTTAAATTTATACAATCGTAAACAAAAACTTGAAACTCGCAGCGGGTTTTCTAGTATACACAAAATAATTTTCTTTTAAAATCTGGAATCTCGAGGATTTCTTCTAAAGTAAGCATATAACATAAACACCTATTACGGTAAAAATTGAACAGCTGCCGAAGCGAATAACAAGCTAGTCGCATTTTTATACGATGAATGTGCGAGAAAAACGTTTTTTTTTTTTTCAAGAGACGGTGTCAGAAAACCCAAGAAAAAACAATTTTCACAGGATCCTCAAGTCTTCCAGAGTCAATTTACGTAAAAAATTTGATTGACGGAAATATAGAAATTGTCGGAGTCATAATTTGCTGATGAGTTATCGGCTCCTGCTGTTGATTAAAATGTTCTCTTGGGACTCCCTTAAATCCTTAAAGTGTTTCGAATCGCTCAACAATTAATAGGTGTAAACGCCGAGTATATAGATATTTGAAGGAAGCACCCTGTATACAAGTTGGTATACGAGATTATAAGTTCAATTAAAAAAAATATATATTAAGAATTTGTGAACCGCATAATTTGGAGGAAACTTTGGAGCTCATAACAAAACGACAAAAAATTGAAAAAAATCGAAAATTCCATAAACGATACAATTTTTTTGATTATATTAAAACGTTCATTTTAAAAGCCAAAATTTATAATAAAATAGACTTACCTTAACTGGACTTCTGGAAATTCTTCGTTAAAACACAATTAAAAAACTCACAAATTCACTAAAAAATTAAAATAAAAAATTTAACGGATTACCACAACTAAACAACACTCTGAAACGAATACGATAACAAAATGGCGGACTTCTGATTCTGTAGCACCTTATATACGCTTTTCCCCTCTCACAACTATCGCCATTTAGTGAACAGAATAAATGTCGATAATTACAGGAAACTGTAAGGAAACTTTATATTAATTTTTAGGTTTTTAATCTTTCAATTTTATGATTTGCATAATTGAATTATATTACAAGTTAACAGATAGAAATACCTATTTTATTGAAGTTTTTATAATTCAAATATACACTGCAAATTGTTAGCATAGATAATCAAGATACCCCACCTCCTCAAACGAAATAGTATTCAGTATTTCTAATGAAAGATCCAGATGACGCCAAACGCAATCGGAACACGCTGTAACTAATGGTTTGAGACCATGCTAATTTAAAATGAAAATTGCGGGAAGTTTAAATCTTATTCTTATATTAAACTGAAATTGAAGGTATAAATTCAAATACAAAATAATTTTATTTAAAATATATTAATTTTAATAAATATAAAAAAATACATTAAATACAAAAATTACATGCCGTTATAGTACAGTAATTAATATTATTATTAAAATACCTATCAATAAATAATCAAATGTTTAAGATTAATTAACAAATAACAGAGAAAATTATGATAGGTAATTTATGATAAATAGAGATTTAAAAAATAAATATAAACTAACTCTAGCGGAAACTACGTACAATTATGAAAAGTTTTTTGATTAATTTTATCGAATTAATTTAACTAATTTTACTTATTTGTTAATTCAATTTCACCGAATAGCCCTAAAGAATCGGCAAATATAACCGCGAAACTGTCGGCACACTAGTAATTTAATTACCAGTTCAAATTTCTTATATCCCATACCATGATTGAAACTTTTCGTTAATCTTCCAGAGGTTATCAAAATCTATCATAGCTGATAATAGTTTATGTCATTAGTCGAGTTGATAGTCACTCTGCTGGATTTCTTGGGAAAAAATGTGAGGGAATCTTTTCATCATCCTATATTTCCATAAAACACAACTAAAATGGAAAAATTGCAAATTAGAGGGTCACCTGAAAAAATTAGCTAAAAAAAATGTACTTACAGTTTGAGACACAATAATCACATAAATTATTTGAAAAAAAAATCGAATTAAATCAACTTTTCAATATTTATATTTAATAAATATTATTATTAATTGTTTATCTTCTAATAAGTAATAAGCTAGCAGCGGGATTTTGCCCCGAATTAGGGGCCAACACGTGACTTCTCCAAACTCTATTGCAAGTTAGCGATCGACAATAACAACTCGATACCGTATTCGAATAACCCCTCTACTCGGTTTTGTTGGATCGTTATAATCATTCAACGTAGTTGATGAAATGAACGGGCGACGTCACAAACAATAAACAAGCGGTTCACTGTAGCTGATTATTGCCCCTCTCTTGCTGGATTTTCATAAGCGGAGTGAGTGGGTTCAAGTACTTGCACGAACCCAATAATGTTCGAGAATCGGTCTATCGTTTTAGTAATTGAAATTACAGTAAGAATCGAAAGTCACGTACGTCTATGATGTACGTAGACGATTGTCGCGCGGCATCTAAAGGCTGGAACACGATCCCTAAGCTTAGTAATAAGTAGAGTCAGGATCTACAGGCCACCAATAAAAATTTCAACTGTCAAAACTTACCAGTGACGTAACTGATTTCATGTTCAGATAATTTGTAATTTACTGGTAATTAATTAAATATAAAAATAATTTCCATTATTAATATTTAATAAAATTGGTAAATTAATTTAGAATTATGAATAATTGATAAATTTGTGCGTAATATTTCATTTATTTTTGAGTATAAATCATTTGTTTATTAACCTAAACGAGCTACAATGAAAAAATAACGGAGGGGAAACTGAATCTGTCAAAATTTCGCTAAAATCAAACATCTGCGTTTTAGCGGTGGCGTTGCTAAGTCAAACGGATTATTATAATTGGTCGACTGTTTTTCTAAATTCTGTTGCTATTGATATAGAGCGCCTTGACTTGTTGTTTGTTGGCGGCTAAAACAACTGATTTAAAATCGAAACTTATGTGCCGCTCTTGTCAAATTTTTCCAAAATTAGATCCCCTACTGCTCCTTCTACGGAGCGAAATCCTAACTCTAGTAATAAGTCACCAACAAGCAACATAATATTAAAGAGAGAGGGTGCGAGGATGAGAGAGAAAAAAACTCAATTCGAAGCGCCATCTGATCGAATCATAAGAAAACTACCACGTGATCCCCGGACTCTCCCCCCATATAAGTGGAAGCAGCGAAGGAGCCTGTTGTTAGCCTCTATCGACAAGAAACTAAACTATTTGATCTACAACGACCGAATTGAATTTACTTTTTCTGTTTATTCGTTGAAGTTTTTGCATCAAATCCACCCACAATCTCGCCTAAACCTTCACTATATGATTTGAAACAATTATCAGCGTTGTGCGAAATCTTACAAAATTACCTTGTCTCTCTTGATATGTGAAAACGTTCATTGCGATACTAAAACTGCGTCACAGCGTCACTTTATTTCTGAATTATAAAAGAAATCTTATTAAGCTATCTAGATTTACAACCACAAATACCTACAGTCAAAATTTATCAAATAATAAAATATTAAAATTAGAATTCAAAGTAAAAAAGTCCTAACGGGCATTAGGTGTTGAAATCCACGCAAAAGTATTCTATTTTGTCGTATAAATTTTGTGTAATTTTTCATAATTTTCATCCCTTAATGTTTTATTCTCTATTTTTATTCACTTTTATAGGTCCTTTTGATATAATAAGTAAATAAGCAGATCCTTAATTTGTAACATTTCTTATCGTTGGTTTTATTCATTCATTACATTTTCATTTCCCTAATTGACCCGTTTATTAGCCAAGTTAATGATACACGGAGGTAATTGTCCTATATTGAAAAACAAGTTTCAGAAGTTGAAATATAAAACAAATAATAAATTTAAATTGAATTCTGGTGGAATAATTGAAAGCAAATTGAAAGAGCTTTCCAAATATTTGAGAAATATTCGATCAGTCCTGCAGCTTTCTAAAAAATTAAAAAAAAATCATTATATTGAAAAAAAAACAAGCGCAATTTTAGAGAAAAAATCGAATCCAAATTCAATCTGGATTCTCTAAATGCTGGAAAGATTGACTTTTTTTTTCATTTCTTACTTTAGAAATTGCAACATGCAATTGGTCATTCATTGTCGGAGTTATTTAACTTTAATTTGTCTGAATCAACGATATACATCAATAATTTATATCACAGTTGGCTGTGGTTTTTGTCGTAGACTATTGCATACTTTATAACATTTGACATTTTTTTATTCAAAAAAAAACAAAACAGAACCAATCCACAACATCACATAATCAAAGGACTGCAGGGTGAAATGTCGTTGAACGCTCCATCATAGATGACTAAATTTTGATATTATAGCTTGAATATCACCCACGAAATATCGAACCAATTAATTACAAATATAATAAAATAAAATTCTCAAATAATTACGAGGATCTTGGGAAATAAGCAAACAAACATCCTAGAATTGAGAAAAACCTAAAAAAAAATGAACTTAGTAAGAATTCAATCTTACAAAAAGTTAGATTATAACTAGTTAGAAATAAAAGAAATTTTTCATTGCCTGTTATTCCTTTAAAGATGAAACAATGTGCAACAATATCATTCATTTCTTGTTTTGAAAAATTATTAAGATATTAAGATATTAAGAATTGTTCTATATTGTAAATTTAAAGTGGTTTCCGAACATCCAAAAAATTCTTCATTTGATCTATTGGTCCTTCCGAAAGTTAACAAAACCATTAAAATTTCTACTTAAGTTTTTTCCTCAATTTTTACGTTTAACGATTTTATCCCTTTTCTAGAGCTTTGTCTGTGAATCCAATGTTTGAGACTTCAAGAGAATAAATTCAACTGTAATTTTAACCTATTAAGGTCACAGGATAGCTGTAAGATTTTTAACCGACAAAAATGTGAATTTCTAACTCGCGATTTCTCGCTCGTCCTTGGGACTACAACAACTGCAAATAAATTTTTGAAAAGGGCTTTTCTAATAGCCCCTTATGGTTATTTCCGTTTCTCAAAATGTTGATACAAATTTGAATTACAGACAAAAATCTAACATGGTTTTTTCTTGCTTTTGTATAATTTTTCGTATTTTCTCTTATAACTTGGCCTATTTTGATTATTTTGCAAAAATTCTTGTACTGTTCGATAGTAAATGAAAAGTTCTTTTCAAATATTCAAGAAATTTTCCAATTCCGCCGTTAGTTTTCCGGAAAATTAAGAAAATGTCTGGGAGGAGATATAAGAATTTGGACACAGTTTTCATTTTACAGCATTGATCTGCCTCTCATTCGAAAGCTGATACAAAAGCCGAGGGGAATGCGAAGCCCTTTTTTTGAAATTTTGTAAATTGCCTGAGTTATCGCGGAAAAACCAACTGGTTTATCTGGCATTGTTTCCACTTATTAAAATTAATTATTTTGCTTTAAAATAGATACGGTTAAGTAGATAATTTTGTTCTCTTTGCGATTGAAGCATTATTTTTGTAAAAAAATGTTGATTTTCTAGAAGAAAATTGAGTGGAAATCCGGAGTCGTTATTTTACAAAGATTGTCCGCGTTACACTTAAACAGTGTGGGTTTGCCTAATTGAAAGTTTGTGGAATCATCGATTCTCAATTCAAAGAGAGACACACAATTCGATTTGGCAAACACGCACTGTCTACCGGTATGGCGGGTTATCATGCTTGATAATACACAAACAAAGAGACTGGATTTTCATTCCTTTTTCTTCTAGAAATCAACACTCTTTACAAAAATTATAAGCCAATCGGAAACAGGACAAAATTATCTACTTAACCATATGTATTTTAAAGCAAAATAATTAATTTTAATAAATGAAAACAATGGCAGAAAAAAGAGTAGGGTTTTCCGCGATAATTCAGGTAATTTTCAAATTTTCTAAAAAAGGGCTTCGCATTCCCCTCGGCTTTTGTATCAGCTTTCGAATGAGGGGCTGATCAATGCTGTAAAATTAAAACTGTATCCAAATTCTTATATCTCCTCCCTGACGTTTTCTTAATTTTCCAGAAAACTAACGGTGGAATTGGAAAATTTCTTAAATATTTGAAAAGAACTTTTCATTTGCTATCTAACTGTACAAGAATTTTTGCAAAATAATCAAAATTGGCCAAGTTATAAGAGAAAATACGAAAAATTATACAAAAGCAAAAAAAAACATGTTAGATTCTTGTCTGTAATTCAAATTTGTATCAACATTTTGAAAAACGGAAATAACCATAAGGGGCTATAAGAAATGCCCTTTTCAAAAATTTATTTGCGGTTGTCGTAGTCCCAAGGACGAGCGAGAAATCGCGAGTTAGAAATTCACATTTTTGCCGGTTAAAAATCTCACAGCTTCCCTGTGCCCTTAAAAGTAATTATTTTACAACAAAATAGCGAAAGTTCAGTAAAAGATTTTATCTATTTACGTAATCACACAATTATATTTGAGAAAACTGAACTTGCTTGGTCGGAAATTCAATAAGAAAAACGTGTGCTTACATTGCTTTAGCGAAGCAATGGGAAGGTTGATACAAATTGTAAATGGTGATTGTTAAACCATTCAAATGTTTATGGGAATCATTATTGTTATTATTTATTTACTCCATTTGATTTAAATGACGTATTCAAAGCCTCCTGATTATTAATTTGAAGACTCACCTTCTTAAAAAACTTTCAGTAAAATCTATTTAAATTTAGAATTGATGAAAATTGCTAAAATTTGCAATTTTCATAATTAAATTATTTATCATTTTCAAAAAAAATACAAGTTATTTTGACTATTATTAATCGAATAACTATCATTACCATTTTTATTAAACACCATTCTTTGTTGCTGGATCCGTTTTCAGTAACAGAAAATCATATTGTCATTTTTTCTGTAACTATGGTGTTAATATTCCAGGTACAATTCAATGAGTTTATTAATTATCTTTTCAATCCCAATTTAAATTATTATTATTACAATTATTATTGAAATTATCAACAAAAACAAAACCAAAAGAAAAACATTTTAATCTTTAGTAAACATGTTGATTAAGAATCAATTACAATTCTTCATATTGCAATCTTTAGTAACACTCATACTGATTACTTGAATTAGTTAAAAATTAATAATTGCGGATAGATAGAATTCAGAATTTTAAAATAACAGCTTATTAAAAGACTAAACATTTATCATTCGTCGTTGTTGAAACTTGATGATTTAATATTAAAATTGGACTTACGAATTTTTCTAAAAAAACAATTTAGCGTACTTGTATTCTGTTTCTAATTTCCTACAAGAATCTCTTACAAATTAACAAGAACTTCAATCTTGTTAATCTTCAGTTGCTGAATACCATTGAAAATCGTCAACTTTGTATTAAAAAAAAATCGTGTTATAAAAAGGTAGAACTGTTAGACTTCTAACTGTCTCCAATATCATCCCAAAAGGATTATCAGAATTACCATCAACCATTGTCATTTCTACAATTATTCTAATTATAGCTGGGTTTATTTCGGATAAATTGACCCATTTTTAAAATAGTTTCTTGATAATACACGAAACGGTCAACCAATTCATTCAATTTGAGAATTTCTGAAATATAGTTCAACCATAAATTCCATCTAGAATGCACCACAAACCGTGTTATTAAAAGGTAGAATTGTTAGACTATTTTACCAAATTGCAAGAATCTCAGAATGACTACCTGAATTATGGTTGGAAATAACAAATTTTCAGTCGTCGTACCATTCAATTCGAGACCAATTTCAATCCAAATCTCCACAATAATTTTTATTATTGATGGTTTTCTTGTGGCCATTGATCCATTTTCAGAATTCTCCCACGATTGTGATTGGTGAAATCATCGGAATTTAATAATTTTCCATAAGAATCATTTACGACTGTCTAAAGAATAAAAAAATAACGATTAGAAATTTTGTGGACAAATGAATTTCATTCTTGTTTATACCGTTTGAATTGTTAACATTCCGATAATTGTTGCAATTGTCAGATTTGTTTGTTCTTTGTAACATTTATTTTGACAACATTTCAGATAAATTACACCAAAACCTAAAAAACAACGAAATTTGTGCTTTATTAGTTATTAATTAACAATTATTGATTTTTATGAAACCGAACTTGTAGACTTGATTGTTGCAGACGTTAGAAACATAACCTCACATATTGAATTTGCACTACTGTCAGATATTTCTCTAGTCAATGTTTATTATCATCAAAGAATACCTTTCCACAAATATCATCAATAGAATTGTTGTCAATTAATGTGGTAATGGGTAAATGTGTAGTTTACGGGCTTTTGCTAATACAGACCCGATCGTTATGAAATTTCACATATAGCATAAAAATCACTCATAGAATTCAATTCTGGCTGCGCCTTGTCGAAATTTTGGCCCTAAAATCCTTAAAAAAAGCCTTTTGTCTTAGCCAATTACAACAACTAGATTGACAATTTGACGTTTATCTAAGAAAAATGCCGCTCAAATTTGACATTTGTTTGACAGTGTTGTCATTTAACCATTTATTTAATGTGCATTTATAAATTATAGGTAATTGAAATTGGTTAAATTTTCATTCCTGCTTTGATATTAGATGGTATAATTATTTCTAAAAGTATTTTTAAATGAACTGAGTTCGATTATGTATCGTGTATGTTGTGTTGACTATACCAACTCTAGGTTGATTCATCACTCGAGTGTGGCAACACTGTCAAACAAATGTCAAATTTGAGCGGCATCTCTCTCAGATAAACTTCAAATTGTGAATCTAGTTGCTGTAATTGGATAAGACAAAAGGCCCTTTTTAAGGATTTTAGGGCCAAAATTTCGGACAAGGCACAGTCAGAATTGAATTCTATGAGTGATTTTGATGCTATATGTGAAATTTCATAACGATCAGGTCTAAATTAGCAAAAGCCCGTAAACTACACATTTACCAACTTATGAAAAAAAATTCGTATTGATAAAACTGTATATATATGCCTGCGTTGTCTTGATTTTAATTGTATCCTTCATAAACATTTACTTGACTAGAAACTTGGGAGAGTTTAAAATTGTCAATAATTTTCACCATAACGCAAAATAACAAGACTGCATGCCTCATCCATCTAATAATTATCAAGAATCTGAATTTTTTAATCAAATAAAGCAAAATTAAAATTTTCAGAATTAGTCAATATTACTGGAAACTATTAACGCCAGATTAAGTAAGTCTTGTGTCCTACAACTTCATTCTTTACACAGGAAGAGTGCACAGAATTCTCATTGAATTGTTGGCTGATTGGCAACATATTTTAAGGATTTATCAGGGGGCTCCTAATGAATATTTCAGTGAAAGTTGGACCATGTAGCTCATTGGGAAATGAGTAATATCAAATCTAACTTTTGAAAATTCAACAATTGTCTAGAGGGTTTTCAACACAATGAAAGTGTTGAATTAATGTAATACATTCATAACATTTTGGTTTTTACCATTTGCCCGTTAGACTTCGAAAAAAATTAAAAAAGTAAAAACTGAGCTTGACCGTGAAAAAATTGAAATGCAAAAGTCGCTCGCCTCCCTTTGTGGGTCACAGTAGTTTAGTATCAAGTTTTAAAGTTGTGTTTTCCAACAGTCGATCTGGTAAATTTTTTTATTCCGCTAATCGATTTAACAGGCTCAGAGTGACATATTCCTTATCCACGATGTAAGAAATGTGTCCTTGGTGAAAAATGGAGGGTACTTAATGAATTAATAAATAATTTACATGCTCGGCACTCCCAGAACGTTTGAAAACCACTGGTGTAGTCTCTTAAAACGATCCAATGTTTATTTATTTAAAGAAAACCAAGCCTACAATACCCCTACAATGACCCTAACAATAAATAATTTTCGACACATGTTTATTTTTTTTTTCTTCGGGACAAACGAGATAAATAACTGTAACAAGACAAAAAAAAAGACAAAATTTAGATCTTTTACATCATTTTTTAACGAAAAATGCATTTCCAATGGCCCATCGGTTAAACACCAACAAACATTATTTATGGTTCCCGTAAGTGACGTATCGATAGTACACGATTGCTTTTAGTAGTAAGTTGATGCAAAGTCGAAAAACTGCAATAAAAATAAACAATAAAATGAAGGGAAGAATCACCGTAATAAATGTAAACAGATCTTTGTGCTGTTACAACAATTTCAAACGAAATTTTAACAAGAAATTTTAAACGGTCTACTGAACTACCTCCAACATTGTTACTCAAAACTGCCCATTTGTATCAACTTATCTTGAGTAATGAGGTAGTAATACGGTAGCTTTATTATTAATATTAGTATTAGTATTATCATTATTTTTTGTCACCCTTAAATTTATTGTCGATCTCTTTTAACTGCAAATTGAAAATAAAACTGTGGATTAATTTTCTTTCTTTAGAGGATCGAATGTCAAGGACTTTTTCTTAAGTAAACAAATACGATAGCATAAAGCCCCTTTAAGATAAGAATAGAACAAGTGAGAGGCGAATAACTGGTCACATTTACGATCAATGAACGAGAAACCAGTTTTTCAATTATTTTCAGGATACAGTGCCGGAAAACCGAAAAAAATTGTTTTCCGAGAATCCTCAAGTCATCTTGAGTCGATTTATGTAAAAAACTGATTGACGAAAATTTTGAGATTTTCGACAAAAATTCCTTTTCTTCATGTTTCCCAACGAGCTACATGGTACAACTTTCACTGAAATGTGCAGTAGGCACCCCCCTAAAAAACGCTTAAAATATGTTTCCAATCATTCAACAATTAATGGGAGGTTTGGTCGGTCGAACTCTGTACTGGCGGACGTGGTATACTTAATTCACTCACTGAAAATAAGATTTTCATTGGTAACAATCTCATTGGTTTTCTGTAAAGGCGCCAAGTTTTAAAATAACCAGTTATTTAAAAATGCATCAGTGCAAATCATAAATGACATTGCACGCAATTTTAGAACTCTTCATTTACGGGAAATAGTCAATTCAATTAGTAACGGTTCGGATACACCCAATGACAAATTTCTTTTTGCACCAGTAACAACGTGTGGCGTGGAACGTTTATTTTCGTGTTTTAAAAGGATAGTAAGCGACCACAGATGTAAGTCAACACCACATCATTTAGAAAAACTCATATGAGTGCGTGCGAATTCTACTAATCTCTTTCACATTTGAAAGGGACGAAGATAATTAATTTTACTAAAATATTGATTTGTTATTTTTCATTTCAAATACTTACAACTTTAATATTTTGTCTATTAATTTCTTCTCTCCTCCCCTTTCCTTTGCCGGTGAAAAAAATGCCCGCCTCTTCGTGGTTTCACTAGACAGTTCTATACTCATTTTTAGGTATGTGAATGACAAAATGGGCATATGTATCTTTCTTAATATATATCCACTTTTCATAAAAGGGGGATAACAATTAGCTTTTAGAACTGCCTCAGTTCCAGACAAAGTGAATGTGAATGACATTATCCGTCCGTCTGCCTCGTAGCGAAAGAACTGATTAGTAATGCTTCTGACACAAATTATTATAGTACATGAGGAATATCAAGCAAAGATGACCACACACATATGTATCGTATGTTTAAAATGTATCATGGTTATAGAGAATTTGACATTGACCAGAAGACCTCAGGTATTTTACTAATTCTAATGGAAGTCTCAAGTCACCAAAGCTGTCAAAATAAGTTGCGCTGCTGCCACATTTCTCGTAAGCTGTTCAGTGAGTTCCGGGTCCGTTCAAAGTGTCGAGGTTTACAATTCCACATTCACTGAAATTTGGGCCTGATTTTGGCAGCGCATCTCTCATGAAGGCTCCTCTGAAATTCTTGATCTTTAACTGTTTAGCAAATTTAGAAAGTTCTATATCGGTAAGGGCTCTATCGGGTAGCTTTATTGAAGGTACTTTGGAGGCTTTGGAGGGGATAAAAAAGCCCAAGCCCTGATTTATATGGTTTAAGGTAAAGTCCTTTCCCACGTTGACCAATTGATATGGTTTCCATTGTTTTGTTGTGCCTTTGACTTTCCTTGAGTTGCTCTTGAGCGGCTTTGGTATCATTAACTGTTTTCGCAATTGCTGCAGCACCACCAGCGACTGAGCCTAATGCTCCAAGAGCAGCAAATATAGGTATTAAGGGTAAGAAACCACCACTCTTGGGTACAGGTATCACCCTGACAGACGTTACACTTCTGCGCCCTTTTAAACTTTTTGCTGCCTTAAGAGCATCACCTAAGGCTTCTTTAATACCATTAAATTTTTTTGCTTTCAGTGCATTTCGTGCTGCTTTTACAAGCTGACTAAATGTCACCTTTCCACCACGTTTCTTGCTTTTTGAGGATTTGCGGTGAACTCTTGTTGATGATTGACTACTGCAGCCCATTTCTAATTTAATTTTGGCTGTCATGGCCGCAACTACTCCTAATGCTGCAGCTTTCTCACCGATCGAGGGGTCAGAGGAATGGAGCCTTTGTTTCGCCTCGTTCAATAAAACCTTATCTGCCGCGTGTCTTTGATATAAACCCTTCTCTGTTGCGTAAGCGATATCGTGCGACTTGCAAGCTTCGTCAAGTCTATTAACACCCTGGTCTCCTCTGCTAAGCCTTTTGGACAATTTCGTACCAGGTCCTCAATAGTTGTATCCAGGAATATGCAATTCAAATGGAAACTTGTCAATCAGTTTGTTCACCAATCCGTTACCTTCAGTGACGTTTCTGTGACTGGAAGTCTCCTGAACGTTGACAATCATTTTATAGACTTCCAATAGATTCAGAAGTTATGCTCGTTATCCAACATGTGCCTGATCTATTTATAAGGTCACGCTCACAGCGGTAGGAGATCAGTCAACTTTCACGATGCGATTTATTGAGCAGACTTTGAAGCTGCCAATACAAAACTATGATATCAATAACTCAAACAATCTCAAGAGGCATGGTGAGTTGCTGCCAACATCTATTCGCTGTCTTGTCGTTGGACCATTAAATTGTGGAAAGACAAATGTTGTAGTGAATCTGCTGGAACATTAAAACGGTCTTAGGTTTGAGAACGTCTGTGTTTTCAAAGTCCTTGTTTCATCCTAAACACCTATGAAGAGCTCTTGAGCCGATTCAAGGAGTCACTTATGCACCATTCAGCAGTTTATATGATAACATACCTTCCCCGCAAGGAGCCAAACCAAACACAGTCTTTATATTTGATGACGTCGTGCGTGATAAGCAACACCTGATGAAAGAGTATTTTAGCATGGGTAGACATATGAAAGTAGACTGCTTCTACTTATGTCAGACATACGTTGGTATACCAAAGCACCTTATTCGCGATAATGCAAATTTTCTCATATTATTCAAACAAGATCATCTAAATCTGCGACATGTTTATGTTGAACATGTAAATACTGACTTAACTTATGATAAATTCAAAGAAATATGCTCCGTCTGTTGGAGTAATAACCATAGGTTCCTTACAATTGACAAAGAGAGGGAAATTAATAATGGTCGTTATCGCAAAGGTTTTGACTGCTGCATCCAGTTGTAGTATTATATATGCGTCGAAATTATCTTAAGCTGCACAGTATGAATTTGATGTCAGATCAGGTCAGTGATCTGTGATAATGGATTCTCAAAATGCAAAAATTGCTGAGTCTATTTCAGTAAACAAAGAGCTCATTAGAAAAAGAAATGAGATTAGAAAGAAACTTGACTCGTTAAAGGAAGCCCAATTGAGACATGAGAATGCGTTCTCTCCTATCACAAAGCATTTAGAAACTACAGTGGAAAGATTAAATACAAATGGGGACAAGCAATTTAAAGCAGAGAAAAGTGAGCCATGATAGGATAGTGAAACATTCAACACTCCAAAAAGGGCTAAGGTAGATGAGAATGTCTGCAGGGCTCCAGAACCTCATGCCACAACAGCTTCAAGGCGAATATCCATGAAAGTAACAAACTTAAGGAAAAGAATTGAATCTTTAAAGGAAACACCTGACTTAAATCTTTCTACAAATTTCAAGTCGGAAGATGAGGAATATAGTTATGATCCAGTGCAAAAACGGGAGGAACAAGAAGAAGTGCGGCACTACGACGACGACGATTTACTTGAAAAATCGGTTCAGGAAAGTAAAGAAAATATTGAAGGTCTGATAGATACACAAGTATATGAGGAATACTTACAAGAGTTCGATGAACTTCCAAGGCGATATATAGACGACATGGTTCATGACAAAGAGAGAAAATATGACCATCGAACCGGAATACGACACGATAGCTTCAAAGAGAAATACTTCATAGGCTCATCCGAAGTTCAGCTTGTAGGACCGGATATTAAAGTAGGTAATCATACTTTCAAAGGTACACGTGGGTTATACGAGCTACTGTTCAAAAGGGAACCCGCAAAATACACGAGGAAGGATCTTGAGCTATATAAGAATATTTTGGATATCAGCAATGCTGTGAGGAGGAACTTTAAGCCCGATGCTCAAATACATGGGACAAAAGATGAAAAATGCAAGTCAGTTGTAGCGCCATTGTATTACCAAGGAAAGGGAATGTATAAGTCGCTAAACGACAATCCCATTGACTACGTATATTGGAATGCTCCAAATGAGCTGGTTGATGGACTCCGCCTGTTAGTATCGTCTCAGGCAGCAGGCAATACAGGTCTCAGGAACGAGATTGTGTCTATTATAGAAGAACTGCGTGAAGAAGGTGTTATTGTGTGAGATGACCGTTGACAAGTTTGGTCGTCACATAGTTAAACATGGTGTTACAGCACGACAAGGATACTTTCCCGAAGCATCGAATTATATATTTTACAACATAATTCTTGAGTTTAATTCTGAGAAGACACTTGGAAATTCTTATGTGTTGAAGAATGGTCTCACAACCTATTACTTTCCTTTGAAAGAAGCAACAATAGAGATGATAAGACTCAATTTTAATGACATTTCTGTTACTATTAACAATAACCAGTATAGTGAGCCTGAACTGCATAACCTCCCTTTAAAGTTCAATGACATGCTCTCTTTCAAAAGAAAAAGCAATGACACAAAGTCAGTGACACTAGCTGCTGAAATTGTATTAAAATTGCCTGCCATCCTGGAGTCTGTTACATCTGAAGAGCCTTCTGTCTAAGAAAGTTAGAATGGGACATTCTTCCGTAAAGCGAGATATTGTTAACGAACTACACAAACCTGCAAGGCTCAATTTTAAACGGCGTCGTGTAATTGTTAAGGGAACTAATGAGACACTTCAAGCAGACCTTGTTGAAATGATACCCTACGTTAAGCAAAACAAGGGATACAAATACATACAGGTTGTAAAAGATTGCTTTTCAAAATTCGTCTGGGCGGTTCCACTAAAATCCAAGGAAGGTAAAGAGGTTACTTTAGCCATGCAAAGTATCCTATCAAGTTTAAAGTGTCCACCCAAAAACCTGCAAACAGATGAGGGTAAAGAGTTTTATAACTCAGACTTTCGAAAGCTGATGAATAAACATGGAATCAACCATTACAGTGTATACTCAACTAAAAAGGCCTCTATTGTTTAGCGAGTGAATCGTACGTTGAAACAGCTTATGTGGAAACAGTTCAGTTTTCAAGGCAATTACAAATGGGTTAACGACCTTCCACAAATTGTTAAAACTTATAACTATAGTTATCATAGAACAATTAAAATGGCACCCTCTGAGGTAAATAAACGTAACGAAAAAGCTATCTTAAAGTCAGTATACACATTTGTTAAAATTGCACATCCGACTACAAAGTTCAAAGTTGGCGATAAAGTACGCATCAGCAAATATAGAGCGTTATTTGAAAAGGGATACACGTCGAACTGGACCAATGAAATTTTTACTGTGAAAAAATGCAGCTAACAAATCCAGCAACATATATTTTAGAAGATGAGAAGAATGAAACGATTAAAGGAGGTTTCTATGAAATGGAGTTGTAAAAAGCCAAACATCCAGACGTTTTCCTTGTCGAGCGGGTGCTGAGGAAAAGAGGGAAAAAGCTGTACGTCAAATGGTTAGGATTTGATAGTAGTTATAACACATGGATTGATAATAATCAAATAGCGTAACTTGCATATACTTTGTCGCTAGATAATTAAGTCAATAATTGAGAATCTAACGAAATCAGCATATAGAGTAATGGTTTTTTTCTTTTTTTATCTGTAATTTATTTAGTAAGGTTTTTGAATAAAGCAAGGATTACAAATTTCTAAAGTTGTTGCTTTATTGTTCTAAAATTTAATGTAACAGTTCTAATGTCTCTACATAGTTTTCATAACATGTAGATGGCCATATTGCAGAATCTGGACCGCATGTCCATCCCAATCTTGCACCTGGATGTTTCTCTCCTTTGACCACGTTGATCTGTATCCAGTCCAGTATCCTCACGTGTTCAGCGTTATGACCTGGACAAAAAACAGTATGCAAGGTCTTTGTTTGCTTTAATAGCATCCAGTATGTTTTTGAGGGCCTTGGAGTTCGCCAAATAAGCGGCTTTACACACCATTTCATCTAGGAGCGCATCAATCTTCTTGTAGTTTTTGGTAATCCTTTTAACGGGACAAATGTGAAACACCCTGTAGGTTACCATAGGAAAGCAGACCGCAGATTACCGTTTTATAGAGTATTTTGTCATCAAAGTCGTGTTTCCTTGCAAGTTCTTTGAACACATCTCCGCTCAACCATTGTAGATTTTCTTGTTCACAAACCGAAGCGACTGTGTCAATGTACCTATCCATACTCATTTTTTGACAAAACACTTGTTTGATACAGTCAACAGTAACATCCAATCTCCCTTCCGCTATCCATGTAAATACACCATCTGACACAAGAAAGGATTCTTCTTCGTTAACTAATTGGGACAGTAACTTGCCTGCGCCAGCTGTACTTTTCAAGTAACAATCATAAGCTACTTGTGAAGCAACAGAGGCTTGCATCTTGACTTCTTCACTAAAATCCATCATGAACTATTGAATTGATGCGTCTTCCTGTGCAGTTATAAGGACTGTATCCCCCACCACATGATATCCCCACGGCCTTGTATCGGTGTGGTTATAACTGACCATGCGCTTGTCATCATACGGACTCAAAACCACTTTATTCTGTTTTATTGAATATACGACGTGTTTCTTTGACCTTATAAGCCTCTGGGTGCCCTCGAATTCCGTTTTGTCAAATAGACATCTCTTATAGTCTTCTATGGTGATGCTTCTTATAAACCATTTTGTGGAACCTTTAGATTTCTTCACAAACTTTTCTTTGTTACAATCTTCCTCAACAGTATATGCATACATTTTTGAACGAAGCCCGACAAACTCTAGCATGACTTTTCCATTATTCTCATCTTTCATTAGACCGAGTACTTTCTTGTTTAGTAGTGGAATACCAAATTCGTTGTCAGGTTTGTATTCTGATGTATCGAAACGGAAGCTGTCTCGTTTAATGTACTCATAGATGTTAAGATTTCGAAAATGATATATCAAACTGTCAGTATCAGTATAGAGCAACTTAGCATTTTCACCAAAGGTATTTCTGATATAGCTGTAATGGAAGTCATAGAGAAATATTTTTGATAGGTCCAGAATAGCAAAACCAACGTAAATGGGTTTATTCAGGTATACTTCCAGCTTGTTCATCTCAATAATTGCAACATTATCGTCAAAAACTACTGAACTATGAAAGTTGGGTTTTGCAATAAGCGATCGGGCAGCCCACCGGCCATCCCATTGCGTAATTAGATGAATATCTTTATGTTTGCGCACATTTTCCATACATTTACCATATATAGCATTGTTCATAAGCTTGTAAAAGTCCTTTTCGAAATCGTTCTTTGACTGTTGTCGTAGTTTAGTGTTCAGGTCAACGTACTCCTTCAACCATTGGGACTGTTTGAATTTTAACACTTTATGAACTTTTGTCAACTTCATTCCATTGGCAATGTACATTTTCAAATTTCTATAGTGAACAATGTAGTTGAACTTTGGATATAGCGTCAAGAGGAGCTTCTTAAGCTTTGATTTAGCAGTAGGCGGAACCATATGACATGGTGCAAGTGGTAAATCACTATGATTTTCATGTAGATCTGAGGGATACTCCAAATCACATTCTACCATATATACGACATCAGAAATGTCTGGAGTATTTAGAATCTCAGATAAATTGAATTCTTTCAAAAATTCGAAGTCTCCATAAGGCAAGTACTCCGACATTCTTGCATCGTACAAATTATTCACATCAAAATACATTAAATATGAGTCAGGTATATTCGGATCATATTTATCTTTCATGTATTTATTATTTGCCTTGGCATATCTGTTAGAGCACTGTGAGACACCACCCCTTATTCCACTCTCAACAAAAAGAACTTTGTCTATGTCAGTAAGAAGCTCAAGTTGAACGTTTGTGGTCTTCAACATAGCATCAAACGTTAATCCTGGAGCTGTATAGTAGTGTAGCTGATCCAGCTTGTAGGTGTTCATACAGGTCTGTCTAAAAGCCTCAAACACATCTGCGAGAAGGAGGACATCTGTTTTCAAATAGAGGTCTGAGTACAGTCCCAGGGTTTGGATATGAAATGCATGCCAATCTCTCAGTGCGTGATTGTAGTCTTCATCAGTTATATCCTCTTCTGTTAAAAGGCTTCGAAACTTCTCCTTTGGAGGTAGAGAACATTCATCTAATTTCTCCCAGCAGTCTATATAATCATAAGAAAATACTCCCTTTCTATTCAACAGACTGAACTCCGTTACGTTATCACAATTGGATTTTGTAATTAGCTTCTGTTCATCTCCTAGATTATTTAATAGCTTTTGAAGTGATTGTGACATGAATCGAAAAGAATCGATGAATCTGAAGATGACTTTAGTTTTCGAGACGTATTTTGTTAATGCAATATACTTTTCTTTATTAAGTGGTAGTAATTTAATTGGGCCTTCTATAGAAGTTGATGCAGCCCTGATAATGAAGTGAGCGTCACAGCCACTCAAATTGTGGAAAACAATAGGTATTGTAAATACGTCTTTATAATTCAAGTTGCAACTTTAGTGTGCAGCTCCACGAAACAGACCAGTTTGATGATTATGATCACGGACACTTACTTGGTCCGGTAAAAATGGTTCTCCACAAATATGACATTGCTGTGCATTGTTGTATTTTCCCACTTGTGCATTGTCAAATCCTTAAATCGGTACTTGATTTTTGTAAACGTTGTTACAGAATGCTGCTATAGATTTAAGCTCGTCAACAAACCACTGGATACAATCTCGACCACGATATAGGCGAAACTTACAAAGACTCTCCTCGTAAGAACATTTAAAGTAATATGCTACACTATAGGCAACATGTTTTTGGTAGGTATTGGTTTTAGGTCCATTTTGGTTGTCATCGGAACAGTTTTCTAAAATGCTTTCTAGATCAGCGTAAATAACAAACGGTAACTTCTCTTGATACCTATGGTTCTTGAAGTAGAGGTATTTGTTTGTCTCTTTAGGTAACCTTACAGAACACTTATTTTGCATGTGACAAAGACTCTGATGTTTCCGAAGCAAATCCTCCGTTGAGAAATAGTTTAGACATTGTTCACATATAAACACTTTATGCCCATTAGCCGACACTTGTTTTGAAATCAGGCGTGACAAATCCTTTATCCACACAAAATGGTACAGCTGATGTTGGTCACTGATGTAAACAGGCTCATTCGTATCTATGTTATACACTGGTAACATAAGGAGATTTATTATTCTATTATTGTTTAAGCCATTAGAACTTAGGTGACAAGGTAAAATCCTCTTTCCCTCAATGCAATACAGATTCATCGTAAGACCATTGAGGTCTTCAAATTTTCTGATTTCACTGATTGTCACAGGGAAGTTCATTCCATCACATTTAAGAACTTCCTTAAAATGAGGATAAGAAGTTGTTCGATTTGAATTACATTTTGCAGGGAACAGAGCAGAGACAACTGCCCATAGAAAGCTATATCTAGCATTGTTCTGCACATTAATCACTGCCTTCTTGTTCTTTATAAAGTTAGGAACTGCAGTATAGGTGGAATAACCAAATTTCAGTGGATCATACTCGTTAATATGCACTTTTAAACCCAATATTTCTAGTAATGCCCAACCTGAATCCTTCTCGGCAAACTCTTCCAATCTTTTCTTGAGTTTTTGGATAACATTTTCTTGATACCATTGCTTTATATTTGTAGCACGGTCAATAGGATAATTTTTTGTTGCGTGTTTGAGGCTTAATAAAATTAGCAGAAAGGCACACGTTTACTTATACTAATGATTTTTTTAGTTCTTTCTCAACTTTACACTTGAATGATCTAAAGGCTCGCTTCTAAAAATACAACGGTTCCTTAATATCCACGTTTGAAATAAATCCCGTACGAATTCTTCCATTAAAACAAGTTTCAGTGTCCTCCCATGACACCTTCGAATATCGATGTCTGTTTAAACCATGACCAGACTTCACAGATGCACGCTTTCGAATACACTTTAAGTTTATAGCGATAGCAAATATGACAGGCTGTATTCAAGCGAGAACGGATTCTCATCAACATAAATACCTTCATAAATTTTGTCTTCATAAATTTTGTTCTTTATTGCTTTCCGTATTATACGTATTGTATGATTGATATGTAATAGCAAACGATTTAATTCTTCTAAAGTTTTAATTTTTGTTATATATTGTTGAATTAGTTTGAGCGCATCCTTGCAAGTGGCTGACACGGTTGCCATTGTACACACACTTTGATTTGCTTATGCACACGTTCGCTTAACAGATGGATGAGTTCGTCGTGATACATTGAGTTTATATACAGTTGAAAAGGTGAAATGTGACCCCACGTTCTTACAACATCTCATTTATATTCAAAGTATTTGTTAGGTTCTGATTGTTTTGAATAAGAGACAGACAACAATATAATTTTCAAAATCTCTGTTAATATCTCATTCGCTTCAAATAGGAAAACCACAATAATACAATTAGAATGAAATTATTTATTTAGATAAAAAATTATAAAGCCAATTATAAATGTGTTTAACTTTATTCAAACTGCACACAGCACGCGCGTTTGCGTGAAATTTACATTCTAAATATTCATCAATCGGTAGCTTTGGACACGCTTGCTGAACATCCAAGTCTATGATACATGGACACTGGTTTCCCAGCGCTGTCGTCAGATAATTTTTCTTAATGGCTCCTTTAACGTAAACAATGACGTTGTTTGTTAGTTCTTGCACTAAATGCAGATCCAACAATTTCTTAACATATTGTTGTTCTAATTAACCAAAATTGTATGGTACACTGTGATGATGATTCTCCAGGTATCTAATTTGTCGCTGATAGATCCTAGATACTTCAGAGAATAGTCTATCCGCCTTGAAGCAGTAATGTGCACACTTTTTACAGTCAAATATAGTGAGCTCTTTCACCATAAAATTGGGCACGCTAAAGCCCTGCATATCAACAACTATGATTTTCATTTTTTACAGGTAAATTGTATAAGCGTGTGAAATTGTTAGCTTACCAACGTTGACTAAGATTATATATGAACATGATGAGTATTTATAAAAGTCATACAGAGGGGCGTGTCAGTTCATTGGGATGGCAGTGTGGGTGGTGAGATATTAATATCCAGAATAACTAATTTTATATTTACTTATTAAAATTATATGTGAGATTGTATATATATACAGGGTATTTCACTGACTACTATACAGTTTATATGGCAACCCCCATTATTAGCCAAGGGTTTTGGAAAATATTTTGAGGATTTTTAGGAGGGTCCCAAGAGATCATTTTACCAAAATTTGAAGCTCGTAGGTCTTTGGGAAATTGGTGGAAAGCCGCTTTAATCGGAAAATTTCGCGATCTCCGCCAATCGAAAACCTATCTCATACAAACCAGCATCATGAAAAGATTCGAGCAAAACAGTTTTTTTCATTTTTCTTCGCGAAATCCCGGAAAAACAGAAAAATTTGTTTTTCTTAGGGTTGAAAACCTATATTTAAAGTACTCGCGCGCCTATATTTGCTAAAAACCTAAAATTCACCCCTCGAGGGGGTTGGTGAACAACTTTATTAGTTTTACACATCAGATTTGAGTTCCTTAGGGTTGAAAACGCAAATTTTAAGCCCCCACATGCCCTAAGTTGCAAAAAACTCAATATTCACCCCTTCAGAGGGTGGGTGGACAAATTTCTCCGTTTAACACATCTTATTTGAGTTCTTTAGGATTGAAAACCGATTGTTTGAAGATTCGCAAACCTATATTTGCAAAAATATATGATTCACCCCTCAAGGGAGTTGGTGGAAATTTTTTTCCGTTTTACACAACAAATTTGTTTTTCTTAGGGTTGAAAACCTATATTTAAAGTACTCGCGCGCCTATATTTGCTAAAAACCTAAAATTCACCCCTCGAGGGGGTTGGTGAACAATTTTAATAGTTTTACACATCAAATTTGTTTTCCTTAGGGTTGAAAACCTATATTTTGAGTACTCGCACGCCTAATTTTGCACTAATCCAAAACTCACCCCTTAAGGGGGTTGGTGGACAACTTTTCTTGTTTTACACATCAAATTGGTTTTTTTTAGAGTTTAAAACCTATATTTTGAGTACTTGCAAGCCTATATTTGCAAAAATCTAAAATTCACCCTTCAAGGGGTTGGTGAAAAACTTTTTCCGTTTTACACATCCAATTTGTTTTTCTTAGGGTTGAAAACATATATTAAGGGTACTCGCACGCCTATATTTGCAAAAATCTAAAATTCACCCCTCAAGGTGATGGTTGGAAGAGTATTAAACTTGAAAATGAAGGGACAGCACATTTTGTCTTGCACTAACTAACCCCTACCTGTCAGCCACCGCCAAACTTCAGACCGCCGACCTCCCACCCCACTACACCAGGCCTAAGAATAGCAGTACCTAACAACCCCCACCACTCACCCCACTACTTGTGGTTCAAAATCGGTTGCAATTTTCTACCCCCCTACAAGTGGTCCAAGATCGGCAGCACTTTTCTATCCCCGCCACTACACCCACAAGCAAGTGGACCAACATCGGCAGCATTTTTCGATCCCCACTGCTACCCCCAACACAACTGGTCCAACATCGGCAGCACTTTCCTATCCCCCCACAAATGGTCCAACTTCGGCATCACTTTTCTATACCCACACAAAATTTGAATTTCGCGCCAAAAAGTGGCCCAGGATCGGCTTCATATAACTACTCAACTTTACTGATTTTTTATGAAATGAGATGCTGTTTGTTTGATCCAGAGCTAAAAGTTGCTCAAAAGAGGACTTTTTCAAAATTTTATGAGCAAAAATTGCTTTTTTTTCCAAACAGAAACGATTTGGCCAATTTTTGTAAGTTTTATTGCGATATAGCGTACAGCGAGCTATGACACGTGATGATTTATTAATTTTATGACGTGAAATTAGGGTTTACAACGTTAGCAAGTAGGTGCAACGCCTATTTCACACCTAAATTTTGAAAATTTCATGTTAAAATAGTCTATTTAATGGGCAAAATGGCATGTTCTTCATGTAAATTTCTATTTCTAGTAAATGAAATTGGCAACTTTACTGATTTTTTATGAAATGAGATGCTGTTTGTTTGATTCAGAGCAAAAAGTTGCTCAAAAGAGGACTTTTTCGAAATTTTATGAGCAAAAATTGCTTTTTTCTCCAAACGGAGACGATTTAATAATAATAATAATATTAATAATATAATATAATAATATTTATTTATTGTCTAACAGGTAAACCCATTTACAGAACAAAACCAATGTAATACAGCGCTAATAATACAATAAAACAAAAATAAACACCAGAATATAGCAAAACATACAATATATATAACAAATTGTTGTGTTAACAATGCTGTATAGAGGCAGTAGAATCAAATTCAGGTTCAGATTGACAAAGTGATTAGTTGTTAATCATTAACTTTTCTCTAGCTGTAACCATAACTTTATTTAAACCATCGTGATAAATGTCACATTCCCTACTCAAAGGATTAAAATTCCTGCAAATGACGTTTACCTAGGAATTTACACCCACATTAGTTCGAAAACGACCTAATCTAAAATCCGTAGCATATCTTGCGTTAAGTCTTGGAACATTAAACGACAGCTTCGATAAAAGTTCCATTCTATCAATCCCACCACGAACAAGTTTTACTAGAAAAATTATTGACTGTAAAATTCTCCTACTCTCCAATGACATTAGAGAAAACCCATTCAGCAGCAATGTTTGACTGCACCCACGTTCCGGATATCCATGGTAACATCTACAGTACAAGAACTTCAAAAAACGCATCTGCACATCTTCTAAACAATTTATGTGGGAAATATAATACGGAGATCAAATTACAGAACAATATTCAAGTTTGGAGCATACCATAGCAAAAAATAAAGTTTTAATCGCATTAATGTTTGTGAATCCACTGTTATTACGAATAATAAATCCTAACATTTGAAGTGCTGAAGTTGTCTCATATTTTATATGATCAAGAAATGCTAATTTGTGATCGTAAAACACATCAAGATCCTTAATAGTCGACCTGCGACTAATAACATCGTTGCCTATTTTATAATTATATTGGAGTAGATTTACATTTTTAGTGTAGGAAATAACAGGGCACTTTCTAATGTTGAGTTCAAGCCCTTTACTTGCACACCACGTAGAAACGTTGTTAATATCAGTCTGTAGGTACTCACAGCTGTAATGATTATCAATTACGTTATAGATCTTATTATCATCCGCAAATAAGAGACACTAAGAATAGGTTATTACATCAAATAAGTCATTTATATATAAATTAAATCGCAAAGGGCCCAGATTAGATCCTTGCGGAACAACAGATGTTTGATAATAAGTAGGTGAGGCATATCCATTAAGTGCAACATAAAGTTCTCGATTGGTTAAATATGATTTGAAAAGCTTAGTTAAATAGTCAGAGAAACCATAAATTGGCAATTTGCGCAGAAGTCTTTCGTGTAGTATCCGATCAAATGCCTTTGAAATGTCCATATAAACTACATCAACCTACATGCCTCTATCAATAGCCTCTGACAAATACTCTGTGATAGACATGAGGTCAGAGACAGTAGATCTATCCGTCATAAAACCATGCTGGTGTTCCGAGATCATATTTTTAATTAAAGGATAAATAGAATCATAAATTGCAGACTCAAAAACTTTAGCGAAATTAGGTAATATTGAGATCGGCCTATAGTTGCCAACCTTACATACATTACCGCTCTTAAAAACTGGCGTAATGCGCGATCGCTTTCACACATCCGGAAAAGTAGAAAGGGCTATGCATTTATCAAATATCACACTAAGAGGCTCAGACAAAACTGCAGCACAATCTCTCACCAAAAACGATAAGATGCCGTCGTGACGAGCACAAAAAATATTCTTCAGTTTTTTGATAGATTTGAAAACATTACTTGCAGAAATATAATCAATACTTACAGACAGACAAGGTTCAAAAGCAGTAATTTCATCACTACCTGAATCAACGGTACCAGTCAGAACCCCGTGAAACACTCCTGAAAAAAATTTCTTAAACTCTCCAACTATACTCTGCGATTCACTACATTCAATACCATTAACAATAAGACGACCAGGTGCCGTTGAACGACCTTTCTTATTTTTAACGTATTTCCAAAAATCTCTTGGATTATAGTAATGTTTTCTTGTATGTTATTTAGATAATTCTTATAATCAGTGGAGATGTGAGACTTAACAATTTTGCGTATTAAATTAAACTGAGTCTTGTAAAAAATGTTCATAGTTTTTTTAAACTTGTTAAAATAAAAATTCTTTAGTTTAATGTTACGTCGTAACTCATTCGAATACCAGTTAGGAAATCTGTTAATAGTGTTTCTAAACCTGGGAACGTTCCGATCTAAAATCTCATATAATGCGCTACAAAAAGCCTCACAGGCATCATTAACATCAGTAATAGCGTTGAAAAACGACCAATCACGAGAACTTAACTCGCTGTACAAGTGAACAATATTCGCTTTTTTAAAGTTGTAACAGTGTGACATTTTAAAATGAGAAAAATTAACCACTCTAGTTGTACGAAAATCAAGTTCCAAGCTCAATACAGGATGGTGTTTGTCGATGTCCAATAGTGGACTAACATCTGTAGTTACAGAAATTTTAATGCATCTGGAAAAACACCAATCAAGAATATGATTGTTGATATTGAGATTCGTGTTAGATTGTTGCAAATTTAGAAATGACATAAAGTTAACAACAGTAACAACTTTATGATTGCTCAAATCCTGCTCTACAAATTTAGGAACATTGAAATTACCTGTAATAAATATAAGTCTGTAAGTCTATTCAGGCGAGATTGCTTATACCATTCAAATGTTATCTGCGGATATATAATTTTCATGTTGTCCGTATATTCTTATCTGTTATAAAGATGTTTCTTTCATACCGCTAAGGTGACGATAAAAGATAAATCATTTTCGCAAAAATCCGATATGCACTATCTATATTTATTTCAAGGATACAATTTTACAATCGAATAATCTTTGAAATATTACAGTAGAATTAGACATTTTATTGATTTCGAAAATAATCATTAAATTTGTTTTTCCTTCTAGAAACTGCCTATTATCTCATGCCTTTAAATCAGGTATTCTATTTCGATGCTTTCTTAGCTTTGAAAAAGATTTCGCGTTGTCTGCATCTTTTTCTTTTTGAAGGAAGAGGGTATATGTAACATTAAAATGTTCCATTTCCCTGACTATCGTTTCCGTTTTTGTTCTGAGCTTTGATTTTCTTCCTTTGGGGAGACATTGGCTGAAGTAGGAGGCCATTGGGTCCTACTAATTGCTTGGGTACCATTTACGTCACCATCTGACGTTGATAGAAGAGCGAGGTATCGTTATGTTGGGATGTTTCAAGTGTTCATCTATTTACCGTACCTTACCGTTTCTTTTTTATCGCTGTAGATGGATGCTTGGACATCGTGATGTAATCTAGTGTCGTTCTTCTTATGTTCGGGTTAGGTCCTTGATTTGAATAATATAGGCCTATCCACTTGATTGCAGGGTGGCGTCTTCTCGCTGTCCTTGCAATCATCCAAACCTTGATTTCTTATAGCCATTTAAGCTTCTTGAGGGTGTGCTATAACAACCTTCACACTGTCTCTGCTGCAGTGTCCTGTACCTTTATCCTGTCTTTTCTTTATTGTTTCTACTTCTTTCAGCAGTAGACCTTCAGAGGTAGGGATGCAACCCCGCTTAATGGAGTTTCTCTTTTCCTTCCTTCCCTCTTAAGCTCTGGGCTCCCGAAACTGAAGGTCTCTCTCTACCCTTTTCCTTTCATTTTTATTTTGTACGTAGCTGGGGATCAACGGTACCATTTGATTATCGTAAGTTTGATTTCATTTGGTCGACTTACTTTTCAATTTTCTGTTTTCGACCATCTTTCACTCTTTGGGGATGTTTTGATTTTTAGTTGAGGTGATAATGATTTTTTTAACAACTTGATAATTGTCGGTATTGCGGTATCCTGCCTTTTTCATTTCCGGTACTCGGTTAGCCAAAACGGCGTTGTTTATTGTGTTTATTCTATTTTTGCCCTTAATTACTAGTACCAACGGCGTTTATGAACACGGTGTCTTTTTGAACTGTGCGCAATCACGTTTTCGGAACACACGTTTTCAGTACCCCGATTTTGTAGCGTTCACTTCCCGTTCAAACGTTAAATTGGTCAGACGTTCGTTTACGTTTCGTTTTTTTTTCAATTTAATAATTGGGAATTTACCGTACCGATTCCTTTTTGGAATATTTTCGATATCGTTAAATACCCCGGAGAAAGGTAATATTTTCTTTTCAAATTCATTCTTGTGGGGTTCTAATTCAACTGTTTAGGGGTATATTTAGAGACCTGGAATAAATCCGGAATTTTTGGCTTGCACAAGCATCTTTTTGGCGTTATTCATCCAGTACGGGTACTATCGCTCATCCAGTGGCGTAATTGGCTGCATTCAACGTAACTGGCGTTTCATTCGTCGTTCCTGTTACCGTGAGTTTCACTCATCCAGAGGCGTGGATTACATCATCGTACCGTGGCATCGAAAACGATAAGTTTTATCTTTATTTAAATTTTCTATTTACGTATTGTTGCATACGTCTTACGAGACTGTTGATGATTTTTTTATATGAATTTCGCGTTTCCAAGATCATTATCTATTCGATTATATAAATCTGTATATTTAAGCGTTCCTCTGAGTATTAATTATATTTCATCGTTAATTTAAACTTTTGCAAATTCTTTGTTAAGATTTTCCAGTCACACAGGATTTATCTAAGGTATGCGACCTTGTAGTGCGTATCGCCTGTGTGATTGATAATCAGAATACAGTATAGTAAATTTTAAACCTCATTTTCATTAATTTTATAAATTATCTAAATTTAAAACGAGTTCGAACTCCCTTAGAATCATAAGAACTGCCACATTATTAAAGTGGTATATTTAACTTCCATTTGTTTTTTGGTAATAATTAAATTGTTTGATTTCGATTTTTTGTTGTTTATCGGAATCCTATTCCACGATTGTGGGATTCTGTCAATTTTATAAATCGTGGTGGCGCCCTTTAACAGCTATTTTTAAAACCCAAAAGAACCCCTTCGAACCCATCCATCGCTCCTGGATACTGAGCAACGGGAGAACACAAAGTGTTGGTTATAAACAATAAGACGACCAGGTGCCGTTGAACGACCTTTCTTATTTTTAACGTATTTCCAAAAATCTCTTGGATTATTAGTAATGTTTTCTTGTATGTTATTTAGATAATTCTTATAATCAGTGGAGATGTGAGACTTAACAATTTTGCGTATTAAATTAAACTGAGTCTTGTAAAAAATGTTCTTAGTTTTTTAAACTTAAAAATAAACTTTAAAATAAAAATTCTTTAGTTTAATGTTACGTCGTAACTCATTCGAATACCAGTTAGGAAATCTGTTAATAGTGTTTCTAAACCTGGGAACGTTCCGATCTAAAATCTCATATAATGCGCTACAAAAAGCCTCACAGGCATCATTAACATCAGTAATAGCGTTGAAAAACGACCAATCACGAGAACTTAACTCGCTGTACAAGTGAACAATATTCGCTTTTTTAAAGTTGTAACAGTGTGACATTTTAAAATGAGAAAAATTAACCACTCTAGTTGTACGAAAATCAAGTTCCAAGCTCAATACAGGATGGTGTTTGTCGATGTCCAATAGTGGACTAACATCTGAAGTTACAGAAATTTTAATGCATCTGGAAAAACACCAATCAAGAATATGATTGTTGATATTGAGATTCGTGTTAGATTGTTGCAAATTTAGAAATGACATAAAGTTAACAACAGTGACAACTTTATGATTGCTCAAATCCTGCTCTATAAATTTAGGAACATTGAAATCACCTGTAATAAATATTCTATCAAAGTTGATCAAAAACCGCTCAAGTAAGCTAAAAAATAAATCAAATTCAGCAGACAGAATGTCCGTAGGAATGTATACACAGCTGATACAAAATGACAAACCAATAGTGGTCAATCTACAGCAAACAATGCCAATCATTGCAACACTATCAAAAATAGACGTATCAACCGTTATAAGACAAAATTTACTATTTTTCACAGCAATAAGCGAACCACCACCTCTGCTACAGCGAAGTCGATCAAACTTTCTATCAGCACGAAGAACACTATAGCAGTTTGGAAAAAATTCACTATTTTTCACATCTTGGCTAAGCCAAGTCTCTGTAAGACAAATAATATCAAATTGTGATTCAGAGACACCACTGTAGAACCCGTCGACTTTCGTCCTCATACCTCTAACATTTTTAAAATAAACAAGCACATTATGGGTTGACGAGTTGGACACATTTAGTTTTCCGGAGAATGGTCGGTTCTATTAGTACCAACAATACGAGGGACACCATTTTGATATTTAATTATTACATCCTTTGAACCGTTTGTCCTCATAACCTTCAATTCCTCGTTCAATTTTCGCAAATAGTTTTGTTGTCTCAACTGAATTGAAACGAAGTTTCAGGAAGCGAGGCCGACCATCATAAGATCTACCGATTCTCTCAACACATTCAGGCGACACAACAGCAGAACTGTCAATAACTTCCAGAATATCGTTGGCAATATCAACATCAGGTCTGCCTGAAATTTCCGGAACATTTACAAGGATTACATTCTTCGCTCGAATAGAACGCTCGACAGATTCAGCAACAACCTCCTCTCTGGTGAGCGGTGAAATGGTAGCGGAACCAATAAGTGACTCGATGTGTGACAACCGATCCTCCACAGATGATCTGATGTCCTCCACACCTTTTCTAAGCTCAGCAATAGACGACAACGTCGCATTGCAACGATTATAAACAATTTTTAGGTTGCACGAACCAGACTTGATGAGGGAACAAAAATCACTTTCAGAAATATCTACACATGCAAAATGGATGTGTAATTTGCAGCTAAAGCATTCCACGTACTTAGGCCCATCTATTTCTTTAAAGCAATGACAACAATTGAAACCCGCCATTACACAACGCAGCAAACAACAGATAACAAATGATAATAAGAATGGAAAAGAAAGACAAGAAGTGAAAAAAGTAAGAATAAAAGACTAGAGAATAGACAACAGTACAGGAAATACAAGTATAGATGAAATAACAAACAAAAAGACAAACAACGAACAGACTCCCCTCGACCACCTCAACCACAAAGGAAGAAAAAATTTGAAAATTGGAAAAATTGAAGCAAAGTTAAATAAAGAGGGCAAAACCTATGATAAACAATAAATTACCGCCGGAAAAGCGACCGGACCACCCCTAAAAAACTCAGGGTAAG
This sequence comes from Mylabris phalerata, assembly GCA_020740385.1. Lineage (NCBI taxonomy): Eukaryota > Metazoa > Arthropoda > Insecta > Coleoptera > Meloidae > Mylabris > Mylabris phalerata. Next base: position 89,499 of record JAJEOX010000008.1, read on the forward strand.
GCCTTAAAACGATCCTAAACAAAAATTAGTTGAAAACATCAAACTTTGTTGAAACATCCCGTTTACTACGCTTCAAAACACACCCAGTATATTTAAAGAATGTAAATAAAGCTTATCTATTTGAAATTGATAAGCCAATAACTCACGTGCTTTGCCATCAAACTCGACGAAATTTGAGATTTGAATAGAAAAGGCGAAGGGCTTTCAGATGATACCAAACACGATACCCATCCGACCCGATTACGCAAGATTGCTGATAAACAATGATAGTGAAATTACTCAATAATTACTGGGGCGATAATGATGAAATTTGCACAGGGTGTTAAGATGTTCAAAAGGAATGTACGTACAAATTCTTGTTCCTGTCAGACCTCCGGTTTCGGAGACAGTGACATGTGCCAAGCCCAAAAACAAAACGGCCGGAAAGCTCGGAAATTCCAGGGGAAAGAAAATCGGAAAAACCTGTAAATCAATGTACTTTGCTGTGCTGAGTCGATTGGTGTTGGAAAAAATCTTATCGCACCCTCACGAACAGCTATATCGCAGCACGCATTGCTCAACATATCGCACTACAACTCACAAAAAAGTTAATCGATAAGAGATCTAAAATCACCTCGATAATCCTTGTTAAAAACACAATCGATTGATGTATAACAATATTATATCGCTGCACCAAAGAAGATTTTGATGGAAACAATGGAAACTTCCGAACACTAACACACGTCCCATCGCTACGGCGGCCGATGCGATTATTTAGCCAATTTTGGTACGTTTTATGGTGATAGAGCGTACAGCGAACTATGACACGTGACGATTTAGGGATTTTATGACGCGAAACTTGGGTTTACAACATTAGCAAGTAGGTGCAACGCTTATTTCACACCTAAATTTTGAAATTTCATCTAAAAATCGTCTATTGAATGAATAAAAAGGCATGTTTTTCATGTAAATTTCTATTTCTAGTAAATGAAATTGGCAACTTGACTGATTTTTTATGAAATGAGATGCTGTTTGTTTGATCCAGTGCAAAAAGTTGCTCAAAAGAGGACTTTTTCGAAATTTCATGAGCAAAAATTGCTTTTTTCTCCAAACGGAGAAGATTTAGCCTATTTTAGTACGTTTTATGGTGAAAGAGCGTACAGCGAGCTATGACACGCGATGATTTAGGGATTTTATGACGTGAAACTTGGGTTTACAACGTTAGCAAGTAGGTGCAACGCTTGTTTCACACCTAAATTTTGAAATTTCATCTAAAAATCGTCTATTGAATGAATAAAAAGGCATGTTTTTCATGTAAATTTCTATTTCTCGTAAATGAAATTGGCAACTTTACTGATTTTTTATGAAATGAGATGCTACTTGTTTCATCCAGTGCAAAAAGTTGCTCAAAAGAGGACTTTTTCGAAATTTTATGAGCAAAAATATCTATTTTCTCCAAACGGAGACGATTTAGCCAATTTTGGTAGGTTTTATGGTGATACAGCGTATACAGCGAGCTATGACACGTAATGATTTAGTAATTTTATGACGTGAAATTAGGTTTTACAACGGTAACAAGTAGGTGCAACGCCTATTTCACACCTAAATTTTGAAATTTCATGTAAAAATAGTCAATTTGATGGTCAAACAGGCACGTTTACCATGAAAATTTCTATTTCTAGTTAATGAAATTGGCAACTTGACTAATTTTCTATGGAAAGAGATGCTGTTCGTTTGATCTAGTGCAAAAAGTTGCTCAAAAGAGGACTTTTTCGAAATTTTATGAGCAAAATTTGCTTTTTTCTCCAAACGGAGACGATTTAGCCAATTTAGGTAAGTTTTACGGTGATACAGCGTACAGCGAGCTATGACACGAGATGATTTAGTAATTTTATGACGAGAAATTAGGGTTTACGACGGTAACAAGTAGGTGCAACGCCTATTTCACACCAAAATTTTGAAATTTCATGTAGAAATAGTCAATTTGATGGTCAAACAGGCATGTTACACATGAAAATTTCTATTTCTAGTTAATGAAATTGATAACTTTACTGATTTTCTAGTGAATGAGATGCTGTTTGTTTGATCCAGTGCAGAAAGTTGCTCAAAAGAGTACTTTTTCGAAATTTTATGAGCGAAAAATTGCTTTTTTCCCCAAACGGAGACGATTTAGCCAATTTTGGTAGGTTTTATGGTGATACAGCGTACAGCGAGCAATGACACGTGATGATTTAGAAATTCTATGACGTGAAATTAGTGTTTGCAACGGTAACAAGTTGGTGCAACGCCTATTTCACACCTAAATTTTGAAATTTCATGTAGAAATAGTCAATTTGATGGTCAAACAGGCATGTTTTTCCATGAAAATTTCTATTTCTAGTTTATGAAATTGGCAAATTCACTAATTTTCTAATAAATGAGATGCTGTTTGTTTGATCCAGTGCAAAAAGTTACTCAAAAGAGGACTTTTTCGAAATTTAATGAGCAAAAATTTCTTTTTTCTCCAAACGGAGACGATTTAGGCAATTTTGGTAAGTTTTACGGTGATACAGCGTACAGCGAGCTATGACACGTGAAGATTTAGTAATTTTATGACGTGAAATTAAGGTTTACAACGGTAACAAGTATGTGCAACGCCTATTTCACACCTAAATTTTGAAATTTCATGTAGAAATAGTCAATTTGATGGTCAAACAGGCATGTTTTTCCATGAAAATTTCTATTTCTAGTTTATGAAATAGGCAACTTTACTAATTTTTTTAGTGAACGAGATGCTGTTTGTTTGATCCAGTGCAAAGAGTTGCTCAAAAGAGGACTTTTTCGAAATTTTAATGAGCAAAAATTGCTTTTTTCTCCAAACGGAGACAATTTAGCCAATTTTGGTACGTTTCATGGTGATACAGCGTACAGCGAGCTATGACATGTAATGATTTCGTAATTTTATGACGTAAAATTAGGGTTGACAACGGTAACAAGTTACTGCAACGCCTATTTCACACCTAAATTTTGAAATTTCATGTAAAAATATTCAATTTGATGGTCAAACAGGCATGTTTTTCATGAAAATTTCTATTTCTAGTTAATGAAATTGGCCACTTTACTAATTTTTTAGTGAACGAGATGCTGTTTGTTTGATCCAGTGCAAAAAGTTGCTCAAAAGAGGACTTTTTCGAAATTTTATGAGCCAAAATTTTTTTTTTCTCCAAACGGAGACGATTTAGCCAATTTTGGTAAGTTTTACGGTGATACAGCGTACAGCGAGCTATGACACGAGATGATTTAGTAATTTTATGACGTGAAATTAGGGTTTACGACGGTAACAAGTAGGTGCAACGCCTATTTCACACCTAAATTTTGAAATTTCATTTAAAAATTGTCTATTTTATGGTCAAAATGGAATGTTTTTCAAGTAAAGTTCTGTTTCTAGTAAATGAAATTGGCAACCTTCCTGTTTTTTTAAAAAGAAATGCTTTTTGTTAGATCCAGTACAGAAAGTGGCCCAAAAGAGGATTATTTCGAAATTTTAAGAGCAAAAAATTGCTAAGTTGATACAAATCGGCACTTGTGAGTAACAATGTTGGGGGTAGTTCAGTAGATCGTTTAGAATTTCTCGTAAAAATTTCGTTTGCTGTAACAGCACAAAAATTTGTTTACAATTATTACGGTGATTCTTCCCTTCTTTTCTATTGTTTATTTTTATTGCAGTTTTTAGACTTTGTATCAACTTACTGGTAAAAGCAATAGTGTACTATCGATACATCACCTACTAGAACCATAAATAATATTCGTTTGTGTTTAACCGATGAGGCATTGGAAATGCATTTTTTGTTAAAAACTAACGAGATCTAAATTCTGTCTTTTTTTATTTCATTAAATTCCGTTATCTCGTTTGTGCCAAAGAAAAAAAATAAACATATGTCGACAATTTTTTATTGTTAGGGTCACGTACTGTAGGCTTGTTTTTCTTCAAATAAATAAACATTGGATCGTTTTAAGAGACTACACCTGTGGTTTTCAAACGTTCTGGAAGTGCCGACCATGTAAATTATTTATTAATTTATTAATGGCCCTTCATTTTCCACCAAGGACACATTTCTTACATTGTGGATAAGGAATATTTCACTCTGAGCCAGTTAAATCGATTTGCGGAAAAAAAAATTATCAGATCGACTGTTGAGAAACACTGATTTAAAAATTGATACTAAACTACTGTGACCGACAAAGGGAGGCGAGCGACTTTTGCATTTCAATTTTTTCATGGTCAAGCTATGCTCGTACCTTTTTTAATTTTTAACGAAGCCTTAAGGGCAAATTGCAAAAACCAAAATGTTACGAATGTATCTCATTAATTTAACTCTTTTACTGTGTGAAAAACCCTCTTGCCGATTGTTGCATATTCAAAAGTGAAATTTGATATCACTCATTTCCCAATGAGCTACATGGTCCAACTTTCACTGAAATACGCACCAGGGACCCCTCCTATAAATCCTTAAAATTTGTTTCCAATCACTCGACAATTGATAGGAGTTTTGGGCGGTTTGACTACAAGGTGATGGGCACTGTGTGTGTGTGTGTGTGTGTGTGTGTGTATATGTATATATGTATATATATATATATATATATATATATATATATATATATATATATATATATATAACGTGTCCCATAATTGGCGCCCATCCTGATAGGTCTTAATAGAAGATGAAATTCTAAGACGAAAAGTCTTATACCATTTTTTAACCTGACACACAGGTAATGAGTAATTAATTAAAACAATTAACGATTCAGATGCCTGCTATAGCGATAAGAGAAGAGGGAGAAGTTTAAACTTGGTAAGGCCACAGCAGTTACAGATTTCAACAATAAGGGTGCTCGCACAACACCGAATAATGTTGGATTGTTTTTAGTGAGAATCTGTGGAGTTCTTGAATTTTTAAAGAAATTACGAAAGTCTTCACTTTTAGGTGTATTAATTCGTAATTTTAATAGAAAGTAAATTTAGTCAAGTTTATCAAATCAGGAATAATATCAAAAGATTTTCAGGAAATGCAAAAGAAAATTCTTTCTCAATTAACAATCAACAATTTTGTTGTAAATTGTAACAAATAACAACAACAGTGATCAATTCGAAATGTTCTTTGTTTTACATTTAGTAAACTCTTTAACAATTAAATTCCTAAGCAAACAACAATAAATAAAGAATAAATGTAATAAAATTTGCAAAATCGATCACTTTGGATAATGTTACATAGGTATCGCCGTCTCTGTGTAAAATCATCAGACAGGAAGTTGATAAGGCAGCGGAAAATTGTTCCTTAGTAATGCCATGAAATTGTTTCTCTTTTTTTTATTTTTCAATAGTTTTTTAAATGTACCCAAGCAAATTGTTGACTGGTATCAATCTTTGGCGAGTTGTTTCGTTCGACATTGGTAATTTTTACAATGGCTAATTACAGTGAGGCTGATTATGTCGAAATGTTGATTATTTATGGTGAATGTGTACCTTTTTTTAAATTACTAATTAATACAACTGATCCAACATTATTCAGTGTTGTGCGAGCACCCTTATTGTAGAAATCTGTAATTGCTGTCATATCAAGGCTAGACTCCTCCCGCTTCTCTTATCGCTATAGCGGGCATCTGATTCGTTACTTGTTTCAATTAATTACTCATTACCTGTGTGTCAGGTTAAGAAATGGTATAGGACTTTTCGTCTTAGAATTTCATCCTCTATTTACATCTATCAGTGCAAAGTTCTCGATGAAGATGATTTGGTAGTGTGTTCACAAAATTATAAACATTATGTGGCCTATCGAAATATACTCTACTACCTCGAAAGGTGCCATCAGGTCAATGAAGTGACGAGATCGCTAATAGTACCCACCATATACGACCAAAGAGTACTGGGACTTGTCCCGAAGATCGAATGCGATATCAACAAATTAACGGAGGCTCAAGCTCCGAAAGGCTGGGATTAATTTCGAGAGTACAATAAAGTGCCACTTGGACCTCAATTTTCTCGTGATAAAAGAGAAGAGTTTAAAAGACAAATCAAGAAAATTATGACACACTTAATGTGAGTGTATAGTGGCATTAACATGAGGTAGTAGTTAGTTAGGAAATGAGTAATGTTTTAGTTAGTAGAATTCTTTCATTTGTTTTTTTTTTCTTAATTTGTTTAAATTGGTTTTGCATTGGGATAATGTAGAATGTAGATCAGTAAACAAAGATTTATGTTAATAAATAACAAAGAAGAACATTTATTAATTTTTTAGGATTGTATAATTGTTTATGCCGACTGGGCAGACCGTTTAATTTTAAATTAAACAAGAATTTTTTGTTTAATTAGGAAAGAATATTTTGAAATTGTTATTAAATTTAATAATTGCGGAATTGCTGATACATGTTTATGATCTAAATTTTTTATGTAGAACAAGTTTCAGCATTTATTGTTTTGGAATGTGTAGACCTACACTAATATTGTTTAATTCTTATATTGGCATTATTATTGGTGTCATTATTAATTGTATAAAGAAGTTTGTTATGTTCTAAATAAATCAGTATAGTTCAGAACAGAATTATGTTCGTCTCATTTAAGGTAAAATTTCCCCGTTACCTTAACAAAATCGCTGTTTATACGTGTAACATTTGTTAGTCTTAATTCGATAATTGTTGATCTGAATTGTAATTGCGATATGAATGATGAGTTGTGCTTGATATAACGTTAAAGGCCTGGTTCACTTAATAATTAAACAACTTTGTTAAATTTTTATTGTGAAATTTTGATTAACCGGCTTTTCGGTTTAATTTAGTAGCTGAATTTTTGTTAAATTAGATCTATACTTAGTTAAATTCGAAATTTCGGTAAATTATAAATTTTATTACGCATGTTGTGGTGTATTTCCAGAAATTTAATTAATTGACGTAAGTATTTGTAATTTTAATTGGCTGAAGATGGGCAACATCGCCCAAAACTAGTACCGCGAAAATAAAAATTTTAGAACAATTTTGATTAGAAGAAAATTATTAACAATTATATTTCATATTACTTTCCTTATTGCCTATTTCATAATATATTTACCTGAAAGTTTCTCGAATTTCAATAATTTACAGGTATTTAAACGCCTCATAAATTTTCTGAACACGTCCTTTATAAACTACGAAAATTCTCAGTGCCCTTAAACAAATGCAATTGCCTTTAATCGGTCTTCCGTTGTCCTTGTAACAAAGTCAGTTCTTTAGACTTATGCTGGCAATGCTTCATATGAATTTTCTATTCGTTCACGGAATCAGTTTAAACATTTTAAGACTCGACATTTTCTAAGTTTTCCCGTAAATGCGTAGAATCTTTGCTACTGTTGACTACATCCAGGGTGAACGCAACAACTGAGCATATGTACTGCGACTTTGCGAAATCTGCATTTATATTTATAAAAGTGACATTGTGTTAAAAGATCTTTATTAGTAGTTTGATTGTAAGACTTGACACCTGCAACGGTGTAAGCAAAAGTATTAAATTAGTTTCAAATCATAATGAAATCAACTGGAGGTCAAGCGAGAATAATCTTGCACGAGAATATTATCTTAAATCCACCAATATCTCAGGTATATTGATTAACAACAACTAGTTGGTGATTTATTGATCGTTTTGTTAATGCATTTTATTCGTCTAATAGCTCCACATGTCTGAGCCAGTGGAACAAAATTGCATTAAGCAACAGCCTTTACCGGAAATTGTAAGTACAAATGAACTTCTGTACAAATACTGTTACAAAACTTTAAAATAGTAAACTTTCTGTACATACATATGCATATACACTGTGATTCAAAAGAAGCGCATAATATAAATAACTCCTTTATTTATTAAAAGTTTGAAAAACGTCGAGACAGTTACCAGTTACCATTGCGAAGAAATGACATCATTATCAATTTTTTTTAATTAGAACCCCCAATTTAATTTTTTTTCTGGAAGAGCACATTTTTCTGCGCCCAGACGTGTAAAAATTGTAGTGAGTCACATTAGAAAATTTTCGAGAAAAAAATTGTTGAATTTTTCAAGATTTTTTATCATCACAATATCTTTGCATCAGCATGGCATTTACAAAACACAATACATCTGAATAATCATTGCAAGCATTGTTTTATTAAAGGATCAAGTAGGCATAGTTTCAAAATTTGACATAATTATAGACAAACATGGCGAATTATATTGTCAAAAATAAAATGAGAAATGTGGATGATTTCTAACAGTGGAGATGATAGTCGGAATAAAATTGAAGTGTATTTGATCTCTTTAATGGCTTGTATCATCTCTATTGCAAACAATCATTCAAATTTCTTATTTTAATTTTTGACAATTACATCCGCCATGTTTGTCAGTAATTATGTCAAAAATTCAACCTATGCCTACTTGATCCATTAGCAATGCTTATTCAGAGGTATTGTGTTTTCCACTTTCAATGCTAATGCATGGCAATTGTGATGACTGAAAAACTTGGAAAGGTTAACAATTTTTTCTCTAAAATTTTCTTATGTAACCCCCCACAATTTTTACATGTCTGAACGCAGAAAAATATGCTTTTCCAGAAAAAAAATTCAAAATAATAGTTCTTATTAAAAAAATTAATGATCACGTCATTTCTTCGCGATGGTAACTAGTAGAGTCGTTTTGACTTTGTCAGAAAGGAACAATTAAAAAACAAAAAGTTACCTGTCTCAGCATTTTCCGCAATTTTGATAAATAAAGAAGTTATTTGCATTATACGCTTCTTTTGAATCACCCTATATGTGAGTATGTATGTTTGTGTGTAAGTAAATTTGTGTAATCGAAATAATTGTCAACGTTTAAATCGCAAATTGTGTACCAAGTACCGAGCTACCATCTATTACACATTTCTAGCCGAAACGTTTTAGTTTTCATACAAATACGAGTTAAAACTTCAACTTAGGTATTTAGAGTCACAGAAATACAGCAAATTGACCGACGAACTATTATACAACGTGGCTCATAGGTATCGCACAAAGTTTTAAGGGTAGATAGAGGATTAAATTCTAAAACGAAAAGTCGCGTCAGGTGAAAAGAGGTAGAAGACTTTTCATTTTCGAATTTCATTTCCTAGCATTTTGTACCATACTTATGAGACATCCTGTATTGATACCATAAATATAGTTTATCCCAGCCTTATGAAATGATGTATCATTGATACATCAATTCGAAATTTTTAGAATTTTGTGTATTATTTGTAGCGTAATAGCGTGTTTTGTGTATGACTATTGGCAAAGCTTATAACTGGCTTATAATCTAATACGTTTTATACCTACATTGTTTTTTTTTTCATCAAATTTCGATAACAGCATTACGATGGTTTGGTAACTTACAAATGGTCTGTAACCAGTCGTTGAAACCCATTTAAATTTTTGTACTCTAAATTCATGTCTTTTCTGTATGGATCGCATTGCTTCCGTATTCCATTATGTTTGTGTATGCATGTAAACATGTCGATATGGATTTAAGACAGGATTTTGATGAACTGACGTCACAGTCCGAACTATATAGCAGTGGAGCGATACCGGTATAGGCGGTAGAACGGTAGTGAATTCTACTGGGCGCTTACTATGTTAGTAATGAATATAGTCAGCCAGTCGTAGCGCCAATAAAACCTCACTATATTACAGTTACAACTATGGTGATCTATTGTGGCACAAAATCGGCCTCCCACCGTGCGCTATCCATAAGCGCCCCATGTAGAACATAAAGAAAACTGTAGGGCATCATAAGTTGAATGATAATTGAAGAAATATTATTTAAAAATAAATTTTACGTGAATATATCTATTAAAATTCGTTAATAACAAAAACAAACAATGAATATTAATTAAAATAATGTTAGTTTTAACATCTAAGATGATCTTAATTAAGAATACATGCGTATTTTATTCATATTTGTTTGATTTTCCGTAATTCATTCAGTAATTCTAAAAACGTATAAACAAGTAAATACATTCTTTTGATATTTTACCGACAAAAGCTTCCGAAATAAGTATTTTTTATAGTACTAGGTAACTTACGATAATACTAGAAGAATAACTGTTTGTGATTTCTATTAAAATATTTACGTATATTTCAACATGTTGCAAAGCTCCACATATCAAAATATTAATTTTCAATAAGAATAGTACAATTATTAGCCTTCATTATTGTACATTTTATGTTTCTGTACTCATTTTTGAACTTAAAAATCCTGTCTTAAATATGGATATACATGCTAAACCAAAAGTCTAGCATACTTACAATAACTTGTTTATTTATTGAAATCATAAAGAATAATTTTTATTTCAAAACTCCCTCTTTGTCAAGAGAACTCTACAAGCTACCACCAAGAAAATGCCATAATGATAAATTTTGTAAACTAGAACTCTTATTTTCGACATTGTCGTCGTAATCGCATATTTCTCTGGAATCAGGCAATTGAAAATTGTATGGGGTGAAATAATTAAATATACGACAAGATAATTGAAAAAATTAAATTGAATTCAATTTCACACAATTGCTGTTCATGAACACAATAAATGACAAACAGGATATTATTGAATAAACACGAAAAACATTGAATTATTGATAGATTAAGTTGCCGCATAGTTTCAACTGAAGTCCCGCATAATGCGAAGAACTTTTATTTATCAAAAATTCAAAAGGTTGTGAGATAAGGCGTTGTTGATTTTTCAACAATTTCTATGGTTCCTCAATCAAAACGGCTTTATAAGTTACCATTGCAAAAAAATGACGTGAATATATACAGAGTAAGCCAAGTGGTTGGCCTATTAGACGTTTAAAGAGTTCTAATTGATGAAACTTTCTGAAATTTGGTATGCACCCGTTCTTTCACGTGAGCTACATCTGGAAAATATTTTCGTTCTTCTATCAACCCTCGGTGTATGGGTTAGTGCACCCTACTTTCTTATTTTAAATAAAATGGTATTTTTTTATTCCATATTTAAATTCTGTGGTAAAAATGAAATGTACTTTGATAACTAAGCTTAGGATTCTGTAACTTCCTTTAGTTCATGCCATGGACGTTCGTGGCTCCCGAATATTACTGTAATCGCAATGATAACTATATGATGAACTATATGGAATATAGTTACTTCAGTTTGGTCATACTCGATGTTTTGAAATATTAAAAAATTAAATTCAAAAGAAGAAAAATGTAATCCCAACTAAGAAATTTCCAATATTGCACATTAATTGAATTAAAGTTAAATATTAGTTTATACACGTTGGAGTTTTATCATAATCAGGGATAAAATTGACCTTGTATAATGGAAACGAACTATTTTAACAATATAATATTAATTGTTTAGATAGACACTTTGACGAAAAAAGTAACACAAAAAATTAATACGAGTAATTTTTTTAAATCATTTGTATCTGACCAGAGATTGAAATTTTCTTCTTCTAATTTAGAGAAATATTTGATCATCAATACTAACATTTCTAATGTACGAGACTGTTTTTGTTGATTGTTTCATTTGGATCGAATAACTCGACTAACCATTTTGTAGTTCCTTATGTTCTAAAATGTATCCCATTAATATTCACCTACCCTGGTGAGGGTATGTCCGCCCCCCCGTGGTCTCATTAGATATTTTTGCACATATAAACACCTACATATGTATAGAAATAACCTTGGTCTTTGCTTTTAATCTTTTACAAATTAAATATTAACAATTATAATTTTATTTTCAAATATTCAATTTTTTTTTAAATGTACCTGATATTTCGATAATTTCATAAATTTTTTATAATCTGTATTTATATTTTAATGTCTTAAAAAATTTAAAAAAACATTAATTTGAAGTTGTCCATTCACATACATATCGTATTTAAACCTACTTGCTGCGCTTATGGAACGATAGTCTAAAACGAATAAATATTGACCACAATGGACCCCTTGTTTATTGTACGTGACGCCGCTTTCTTACTTTATTAACTACGTTGAATGATTGGAGTACTACAAGCACAACGAATAAACATATAATTTATAACCAACACTTTGTGTTCTCCCGTTGCTCAGTATCCAGGAGCGATGGATGGGTTCGAAGGGGGTTCTTTTGGGTTTTAAAAATAGCTGTTAAAGGGCGCCACCACGATTTATAAAATTGACAGAATCCCACAATCGTGGAATAGGATTCCGATAAACAACAAAAAATCGAAATCAAACAATTTAATTATTAACAAAAAAACAAATGGAAGTTAAATATACCACTCTAATAATGTGGCAGTTCTTATTATTCTAAGGGAGTTCGAACTCGCTTTAAATTTAGATAATTTATAAAATTAATGAAAATGATGTTTAAAATTTACTATACTGTATTCTGATTATCAATCACACAGGCGATACGCACTACAAGGTCGCATACCTTAGATAAATCCTGTGTGACTGGAAAATCTTAACAAAGAATTTGCAAAAGTTTAAATTAACGATGAAATATAATTAATACTCAGAGGAACGCTTAAATATACAGATTTATATAATCGAATAGATAATGATCTTTGAAAAGCGAAATTCATATAAAAAAATCATCAACAGTCTCGTAAGACGTATGCAACAATACGTAAATAGAAAATTTAAATAAAAATAAAACTTATGTTTTCGATGCCACGGTACGATGATGTAATCCACGCCACTGGATGAGTGAAACTCACGGTAACAGGAACGACGAATGAAACGCCAGTTACGTTGAATGCAGCCAATTACGCCACTGGATGAGCGATAGTACCCGTATTGGATGAATAACGCCAAAAAGATGCTTGTGCAAGCCAAAAATTCCGGATTTATTTCAGGTCTCTAAATATACCCCTAAACAGTTGAATTTAGAACCCCACAAGAATGAATTTGAAAAGAAAATTTTACCTTTCTCCGGGGTATTTAACGAGATCAAAAATATTCCAAAAAGGAATCGGTACGGTAAATTCCCAATTATTAAATTGAAAAAAAACGAAACGTAAACGAACGTCTGACCAATTTAACGTTTGAACGGGAAGTGAACGCTACAAAATCGGGGTACTGAAAACGTGTTTTCCGAAAACGTGATTGCGCACAGTTCAAAAAGACACCGTGTTCATAAACGCCGTTGGTACTAGTAATTAAGGGCGAAAGAAGAATAAACACAATAAACAACGCCGTTTTGGCTAACCGAGTACCGGAAATGAAAAAGGCAGGATACCGCAATACCGACAATTATCAAGTTGTTTAAAAATCATTATCACCTCAACTAAAAATCAAAACATCCCCAAACAGCGAAAGATGGTCGAAAGCAGAAAATTAAGTAGACCAAATGAAATCAAACTTACGATAATCAAATGGTACCGTTGATCCCCAGCTACGTACAAAATAAAAAGGAAGGAAAGGTAGAGAGAGACCTTCAGTTTCGGGAGCTCAGAGCTTAAGAGGGAAGGAAGGAAAAGAGAAACTCCATTAAGCGGGGTTGCATCCCTACCTCTGAAGGTCTACTGCTGAAAGAAGTAGAAGCAATAAAGAAAAGACAGGATAAAGGTACGGGACACTGCAGCAGAGACAGCGTGAAGGTTGTTATAGCACACCCTCAAGAAGCTTACATGTCTCTTACGAAATTCAAGGATTAGATTGGTTGCAAGGACATCGAGAAGACGTCACCCTGCAACCAAGTGAACAGCCTACATCTTATAGATATAGGACCTAATCCGGAATATTATCCGGAAAATGAAGAACGACAAGTCGATTATATCACGGTGTCCAAATATCCATCTATAGCGGTAAGAGAAGAGAAACGGTACGGTACGGTAAATAGATGAACACTCGAACCACCACAATATAACGATATATCGCTCTTCTAGCTACGTCAGATGTTAGTGACGTAAATGGTACCCAAGCAATTAGTAGGACCCTATGGCCTCCTACTCCAGCCAATGTCTCCCCAAAGGAAGAAAATCAAAGCTCAGAACAAAAACGGAAACGATAGTCAAGGAAATGGAACATTTTAATGTTACATATACCCTCTTCCTTCAAAAAGAAAAAGATGCAGACAACGCGAAATCTTTTTCAAAGCTAAGAAAGCATCGAAATAGAATACCTGATTTAAAGGCATGAGATAATAGGCAGTTTCTAGAAGGAAAAACAAATTTAATGATTATTTTCGAAATCAATAAAATGTCTAATTCTACTGTAATATTTCAAAGATTATTCGATTGTAAAATTGTATCCTTGAAATAAATATAGATAGTGCATATCGGATTTTCGCGAAAATGATTTATCTTTAATCGTCACCTTAGCGGTATGAAAGAAACATCCTTATAACGGATAAGAATATACGGACAACATGAAAATTATATATTCGCAAAATTATATATTCGCATTTGAATGGTATAAGCAATCTCGCCTGAGTAGACTTTTTAGTAGACAATTCCATCCCGTAGGATGGTGTAACGTATCTTACGCGTACGACACGGTTGAAAATTCATTAAACTTCAACAAGACTTAAGCGGTTGAGGCTACAGGTAGATGGGCGGACAAAAATCGGTAAAAATGACACAATCGGGAAAAGAAAAAGTCCATTCAGCGAAACCACTCATAACTGCGAACATATATTATAACCATTAATTAGTGACGATATCAGATTCGTTATCCGAGAGATCGGAAGATCCACGGAAAGGTTTTAGATCTTTTATATGCCAAGACCCAATATTAACTCCCCTGTCATCGACAAGTTCATAAACTAATGTGGATAATTTTTTACGTACTGTACACAAAATATACCGAAGAGCTAATTTTTGCGAGAAATTTTTGACGGCACTGGATAACACTTTATTGCGTTTCCAAACTTTATCACCTACGAAAAATTCAACATCCCGTTTCCGGAGATTATATACTTTAGCGTTCCGATTATACGCTTTATGTAACCGACTAATTACCACTTCAAAAATTTCTCGAAGATGTTCCAAGTCCTTGGCATAGTCCTTACGATAGTACGCTTTCAAAGACTCAGGGGTTTGATGGGTTTTACCATAAAACTCTCCCGAACAAGGAATTACCCGACCGAAAGTTAAAAAGGCGGGACTAAATCCTGTAACTTCGCTAACCGAAGTACGAATGGCATAACCGATTTTATGTATTTCACTATCCCATCGTTGATGGTTCTTGTTGATATAACTCCGAATCGCAGTCCCAATGATACGATTATAACGTTCCGTGGGATTAGCCTGCGGATGACATTTAGTTAAAAACCATATTGTTTGGACCTGGAATGATTTACAGGAATCGACAAAATCTTGTCCAATAAATTGTTTGCCATTATCAACAGGAATAAACTCGAGCACTCCGTAAACTAGAAAAACTTGATTCACCAAGTATTGAGTGATGCCGGAACTAGTGGCTTTTTTAAGGGGATGTAAAATAGCATATTTGGTAAACCAATCGATAATAACCAGAAGATACGAAAAACCGTTTTTAGAACGAGGTAGTGGTCCTATTAGATCCAGAGAAATGACCTGAAATGGGAATTTTACAAGTTTTTCTTTGCCCATCAAGCCAGCTTGACCCACAGTCGGGGCTTTTTGAGATTGACAAGTCTCACAGGTGGAGACATAACGATAAATAGCAGGTCGCATTTTAGGCCAATAATAAGTAAGGCTCACCCGAGAAAGGGTTTTAAAATAGCCCAGATGAGCTGCGGTAGGGACGTCGTGGCAAAGCTTTATAACTTGAGTCCTTTGACTCTTAGGAACTAATAATTTCCATTCCGGAACATTGCTCGAGAGATTAATTTTACAGGGCAAAAATTTGAAAATAAACCGTCCCTGGACTTTCCACCCGGGAAAACTATCCGGCTTGTCTAAGATTCGATTGCGTAGCCGAGCATACTCGGTATCGAATTTATCGTCGACGACGACATCAAGATAAGAATTTGAAACATCTGTGATAGCGGCGATTTCCTTAGGAACCCTTGATAAGGCATCAGGAACGACATTAAATTTACCTTTCCGGTGTACTAAATCGAAGGAAAATTGGTTCAGGCGGACTCGCCATCGAGCAAGTTTACCTGCGGGATCTTTCATACGATGCAACCACTACAAAGAATAGTGGTCGGTAACGATGGTAAAATGAGTACCCTCGACATAAGGACGAAATTTTTCGACAGCAAATACTACCCCCAGACATTCTCGCTCCGTCACATTATAATTTTGTTCAGCGCGATTGAGTGTCCGGCAGGCATTAGCGATAACACATTCGTTACCATCGATAGTTTGGGTGAGCATGGCTCCAAGACCTAAATCGGAAGCATCGGTATGAATGACAAAAGGTTTGGTAAAATCAGGACTGGCAAGAACCGGAACTGAAACAAGAGCTTGTTTTATTTCTCGGAAAGCTTTGTCAGCCTCCTCCGTCCACACAATAGGTTGTCGTTTCTTCTTATTTTTAAGAAGCTTACGAATAGGTGCCATCCGGGAAGAAAAATGTGGAATAAATCGACGAAACCACGAACACATGTCCTCAAAGCGTTTGATAGAGGTAGCATCGGTAGGAACAGGATAATTAACCATGGATTCGATCTTAGAAGGATCTGTACGCAAACCAGAGGAATCAACAATATAACCCAAATATTTTAAGGACGTTTGAAAGAAATGACATTTGTCCATATTTATGGTAAGATGGGCATCATTCAGTCGCTGAGCAACAACACGTAGGAGTTTGACATGTTCATCGAAAGTTGAAGAGAGGATGATAAGATCGTCTAAATAAACGAAAATGTGTGGTTCAAACTCAGGACCAAACAATGCATCCATTAATCGTTGTTGCACTTGGGGTGCGTCACAAAGACCAAAAGGAAGAACGTTAAAATGAAACAAACCACGACCAGGTACAGCGAAAGCAGTTTTCTCTTTAGACTCATCGTCCAAAGGAATCTGCCAAAAAGCTTGTTTCAAATCAATAGAGGAAAAATATTTGGCATTACGTAACAAACTTAGTATTCGGTCGACGATAGGTAAGGGATAACTATCCTTTTTAGTGACTTTGTTCAATTCTCGGCCATCAAAACAGAATCGAAAATCACCGGAGGACTTTTTAACTAGTAAAATATTAGAAGACCAAGCACTATTAGAAGGTGCAATAATACCGTCTTCCAACATCTGATCGATTTGTTTGTTAATCTCCTTAAGTATATAAGGTGACCACCAAAACTGCCTAGCTTTAAAAGGTTTAGCCTCACCGGTATCGATATGGTAAACCATTTTATTGGTTCTACCCAATTTCCCATCACGAGCGAGAGAGTGAAACAGATCATTGAGAGAATCAATAGATTTCTGTTGTTGAACAGAAACTTTCAAGGAATGGGACTCACATTCGGCAACCTCTACTGGTCTTTTATATAAGAAATTTAACGTAGAATCGGAGAAATCAATTTGCACTTGAAACAACCGACAGAAATCACTGCCCAAAATTAAATCGTGTTGGACAGAAGGCACGATATAAATGAGGATTTTCCTTGTCACATTATCAACGGACATCGGTACTTCAACGGAATATAAAATGTTTTGTGATTTCCCATCAGCAGTTTTAAGTGTCTGATTTAATGAACGATATTTAATGACTCTCAATTTGGAAAAAAGAGGTTCGAGAGTGTGGACACCATTTTTACCCAATATGGTACAACAAGACCCCGAATCGACTAAGGCTTCGAATTGAACATCGAAGACACGGACGGTAAGAAACGGACGATTATCGCTATCCTTAGGAAGGAAAACAGAAACCAGTTCACGGGAGGATTTGGGGGAACAGAAATTACTGATGGTTTCTAACCAGCGTTTCCAATCGTGAGGATTAAATTTAACGGAAGTATTTGGAGACGAAACGGTATGATTCGAACGAGGAATCCCGGCCGTAAATGAATGTAGGAACGTGACACGACCGTCGATCAGCGTTCCTATTTGGCGTTTCCCGGGCGACTTTTGGGACACGAATTTACAGTTACATCAGCAGTACCACAACGATAACAAAATTTCTTTTTCGCTTTTGCACAACTGGAATAGCCGTGACCCACTTCTCCACAATTCCAGCAAGGAGAGACCTTGGGTTTTCTCACTACCGTAGTGACAGCCGCGTTAGAAGTGGAAGGTCGATTAAGAGGATTACCAGAAGGTGGCAACGAAATAGAATTCTTGGTAGAAACTGTAGATTTCCTTCGCAATTCATAAGCAACATCCAGTTTCTTACATAACTCGATCAATTCATCAATGGTATCGATGTCTTCCAAGGCCAAAGCCGAAATATAATAAGGCAATAAATTTCCTCGAATAATTTTTAATTTAGCTGATTCATTCAATGGAACCGCCAATCGATTAAATAACGTGTTCATTTCAGCAACGAAAATTATTATGGTCTCATTCCGACGTTGTTTACGAGCTTTTAACTCATCCATGAGTTTATCATCGTGATCGATAGGAAGAAAGGAACGTTTTAAAAGTGTCTCCAAGGAAGACCAATCAGTTACCTTAGAACGAACAGATTAATACCAGACTTGGGCAGAATCGGAAAAAAGATCAAAAGCTGAATTACACAGCTCGGACTCGGAAACGTTTCGCGCAACCTGATAATCTTTTACTTTCTCAATGAACTCAAGAACGTCTCCTTTCCCATCGAATTTAATACCCCATTTATAAACAGGAACGGACTTGAAAGAAGGACTGGCGGCTTCAGGACCCGCAGAATCACGGTGAGAAAGATTTAAAGCACGAAAAGAAACGTCGGTATTGACAGGCTCCATGCATTTATCCAAAACGTCGCTTTCAAATTCAAGGCAAGTACCAAGCCAGGACTCAATGATTTCGCGAATGTGAGTACTATTATCGGCATTAACGTCATACGTTACACGAGAGATTCTTTTTGAAACGTGCGCAATACGCGAACAAATCCGGCGAATATTATCATCCTCAACGTTATAAACAGGTCGCTCATCCAGCTCCATAATAGCAGTGGTTATACCTTCTAAGGTACGATTAATAATATCAACCTCGGTATCCCAGGTAAATTTGGGATCGGGGATAATTTCAAGTCCCTTATCCAGTGCGCGTTGCAAAGTCTTAATTCTACTAGACCGGGTATTTTTTGCACGTAACTTCTTGATTCGCAGCTCATAATAAAGCTGATCATCAAGAAGAAATCTGGCATGGATCGTATTAAAATCATTATCCATTTTACAAACAAATTATTACAATCAAATAATGAAATGATAAAGAAACGGCAAAGCCAGCTATTTTTAAAAACCTTCCCCAATGTAATTAACGATTGATGAATGAAAGTCGAGCCCCACGTTCAGGGTGCCAAAAATTATATAACCAACACTTTGTGTTCTCCCGTTGCTCAGTATCCAGGAGCGATGGATGGGTTCGAAGGGGGTTTTTTGGGTTTTAAAAATAGCTGTTAAAGGGCGCCACCACGATTTATAAAATTGACAGAATCCCACAATCGTGGAATAGGATTCCGATAAACAACAAAAAATCGAAATCAAACAATTTAATTTTTAACAAAAAAACAAATGGAAGTTAAATATACCACTCTAATAATGTGGCAGTTCTTATTATTCTAAGGGAGTTCGAACTCGCTTTAAATTTAGATAATTTATAAAATTAATGAAAATGAGGTTTAAAATTTACTATACTGTATTCTGATTATCGATCACACAGGCGATACGCACTACAAGGTCGCATACCTTAGATAAATCCTGTGTGACTGGAAAATCTTAACAAAGAATTTGCAAAAGTTTAAATTAACGATGAAATATAATTAATACTCAGAGGAACGCTTAAATATACAGATTTATATAATCGAATAGATAATGATCTTTGAAAAGCGAAATTCATATAAAAAAATCATCAACAGTCTCGTAAGACGTATGCAACAATACGTAAATAGAAAATTTAAATAAAAATAAAACTTATGTTTTCGATGCCACGGTACGATGATGTAATCCACGCCACTGGATGAGAGGAACGCACGGTAACAGGAACGACGAATGAAACGCCAGTTACGTTGAATGCAGCCAATTACGCCACTGGATGAGCGATAGTACCCGTACTGGATGAATAACGCCACAACGATGCTTGTGCAAGCAAAAACTCCGGATTTATTCCAGGTCTCTAAATATACCCCTAAACAGTTGAATTTAGAACCCCACAAGAACGAATTTGAAAAGAAAATATTACCTTTCTCCGGGGTATTTAACGATATCGAAAATATTCCAAAAAGGAATCGGTACGGCAAATTCCCAATTATTAAATTGAAAAAAAACGAAACGTAAACGAACGTCTGACCAATTTAACGTTTGAACGGGAAGTGAACGCTTCAAAATCGGGGTATTGAAAACGTGTTTTCCGAAAACGTGATTGCGCACAGTTCAAAAAGACACCGTGTTCATAAACGCCGTTGGTACTAGTAATTAAGGGCGAAAATAGAATAAACACAATAAACAACGCCCTTTTGGCTAACCGAGTACCGGAAATGAAAAAGGCAGGATACCGCAATACCGACAATTATCAAGTTGTTTAAAAATCATTATCACCTCAACTAAAAATCAAAACATCCCCAAACAGCGAAAGATGGTCGAAAGCAGAAAATGGGAAAGTAAGTAGACCAAATGAAATCAAACTTACGATAATCAAATGGTACCGTTGATCGCCAGCTACGTACAAAATAAAAAGGAAGGAAAGGAAGAGAGAGACCTTCAGTTTCGGGAGCCCAGAGCTTAAGAGGGAAGGAAAGAAAAGAGAAACTCCATTAAGCGGGGTTGCATCCCTACCTCTAAAGGTCTACTGCTGAAAGAAGTAGAAGCAATAAAGAAAAGACAGGATAAAGGTACGGGACACTGCAGCAGAGACAGCGTGAAGGTTGTTATAGCACACCCTCAAGAAGCTTACATGTCTCTTACGAAATTCAAGGATTAGATTGGTTGCAAGGACATCGAGAAGACGTCACCCTGCAACCAAGTGAACAGCCTACATCTTATAGATATAGGACCTAATCCGGAATATTATCCGGAAAATGAAGAACGACAAGTCGATTATATCACGGTGTCCAAATATCCATCTATAGCGGTAAGAGAAGAGAAACGGTACGGTACGGTAAATAGATGAACACTCGAACAACCACAATATAACGATATATCGCTCTTCTAGCTACGTCAGATGTTAGTGACGTAAATGGTACCCAAGCAATTAGTAGGACCCTATGGCCTCCTACTCCAGCCAATGTCTCCCCAAAGGAAGAAAATCAAAGCTCAGAACAAAAACGGAAACGATAGTCAGGGAAATGGAACATTTTAATGTTACAAATTCTACAGAGAGATCGGGTTCCAACTGCAGATCGCACACATATATTGGAGCTCGGAGCGATGACGCCAGAGCTACCGTACGGTATAAAAAATCCTAAGCTAATTGATAACATAACCTATGGTCTAGCGTTAATAGTTTTCCACTAATTTTGACTTTTTCTGGTCGTCCAGCCACGTCTCGGTTTAAATTGAATTTACTTTCTTTCTTTCATTTCTCGTATAACAACATCGGTTTGTTTCAAAAACTTACTATTAATATCAGATAACTTCTATTAGTAGAAACTTTACTTTAATTGACGTGGCTGGACGACTAAGTAGTAATCGTCCAGTCAAAACTTAGATTCTAGACTGGGGGATCAGGGTTCCTCGATAGCTCAGTTGGTAGAGCAGTTGCCATGTAAGCAAAAGGTCGCGGGTTCGGGTCCCGTTCGAGGGGCGAATTTTTCCCGGTCTAGAATTAACCGATCTCGGTTTAAATTGAATTTACTTTCTTTCTTTCATTTCTCGAATAACAACATCGGTTTGTTTCAAAAACTTACTTATTAATAAAAAAATTGTTGGTCTAATGAAGGACGAGAACAACGGAAAAATTATGAAGGAATTTATAGGTTTGAGATCGAAGATGTATTCAATTGATGTGATTGATGGAAAATTAATTAAAAAAGCCAAGGGCGTGAAGAAGATTGTTGTTAATAATTTAAATTTGAGTGACTATCGAGAATGTTTACATCGAAAGAAAATCTTCTATGGAACAATGACAATTTTCAAATCTAATTTACATAATATTTATACCCAAAATTTAACCAAGGTAGCCCTTAGCCATTTCGATGACAAGAGATATATCCGAAAAGATGGTGTGTCAACATTTGCTTGGGGACACTATCGTATAGAGGGAGAAGAAGAAGAAATAAATGAAAATAAATAATAAATTTGATTATTAATTTTTTTGTTTTATTGAAAAATAATAAATCGATTTAAACATAAAAAGAATTATTTGTTTTCAAGTATGACACATTCCTGATCCTTTTCCTGTTCCATAGATTGATCCTGAACCTGCTGTTGTTGTTGTAGATTTTCATGATAATGGTTTTGTTGTCTTGACATATTCAGCTCTTCACTATGTAAATCAGTTAATAATTCTAATGATCTTATTCGCGCCTCCAAAATTTCAATCTTGTTTTTCTGATCTATTATGTGTTGTTGATCCATCAGATGCAAAGTCACAAAATCGTTTATGGATTTCTCTTGTTCTAATAACTTATAGGGAAGATGGCCTATATACCTTTCTAAATACCAAAATTGCTAAAAATGGATTATATCAATTAATCAACCAACCAACAAATTTAATTCAAACGTGTCTGAATCACAGTATTAAAACTATTTGAACTCACCAGACACATGCAGTTATTTTCTTGTTGAAATTCAGCCATTGTAATATAAAAACTACAGCAATACTAAACAACTGAAGTGCGATTAGGATTATTTGCAGTTTTATATACAAACTAAACAGGATAACCACAGATAACTCTTTACGTAAAATAAAACACAAAAATTATTTGAGATAGTTAGATGAGGAAAAGGTAAGGATAGGATAACCGCAAATAATTTTTTTATAAAATAAGACACAAATTTGTTTCTTATAATTTTTATTAAAAAATAAATATATGATTTTGTACAAATACTCTAATTCATTGAAAATTGATGATGAATCATTTAAATTATTATATAATTGACAAGCAGTACAATACATTTTGAAATAATGGTTGTTGATTTTGTTCACAGTTTAACTCATATTGACTACAAATAATCAAATTTCTTAAATCTTCATCATTTTGATAGAATGCTGGTAACTTTAACCAAATATTGGTGAGATGATATGGATCCATTTTCAGTAAATTGACTTTAACTAAGTTTCTAATACAGGAAACTGCATTTTCTGTGTCAACAGCATTCTTCAAAGTCACTGCACTCTGCGACATAGTAGTCTAAATCACTATCACTACTATCACTACTATAAGAATGTTTTATATTATTTACTAAAGTTCTCAAAGAGCTCAATCGATTTCGTGTATAAAAGCAATTACAAGTATCTGGTCCTGTTGTCACGTCAGTATTTGACCAAACACAATCTATAAAATGTTTACCGTATCTATTTAACACTTCTTGCATATCTTCATAGGGTGAAAGTTTTTCCAATAACTGTCTTACAAAAAACTTATCTCTTCTGCGAACTTTGTCATCCGAAAGTAACAATCTAGCTTCGTTAATGTAATATTTCAATCCATACATTTCACACTACACTCACAAGAAGAATAATTAGAATTTTCAGAGAACCACAAATTTATATCAACCCCTCCACAATATTCTCTTGAAGATGAATATGTAGGTGTGAAATTAGGTCACTCTCTTCTTTACGAATACTGAGTACTTTATGGAAAATCTACGTTTTATATATTATTACCCCCTCTAAAAAACACTACCACCACCGTCACCAACCTTATTCATCTTCTTCTGGTTCACCTTCATTTTCGTTAAATTTAGAAAGAGATGAGAGTAGATTTCGAATTAGTTCTAGAATACCGATATTTGAACATGAAATTTTAAATAAGTTTAAGTTGAAAGGATCGGATCTTTCAACTTTTTTGGTGAATTCGTTGAATTCAAAGAAGGAATTATTTTTGAAAAAATAAAGAAGACCATTGGTATGCCGAAAAAACACCATCAATGGCAGCTGGTACACCAGGAAATTTCTCATAAATTGTACTTGTCCATTTTCGAGTTTTCGTACACTCATCGAATTCACTTACAGTTTCATAACCGTGAAATATATATGTTTTTCCTGTATAAGAATTCACTAATCCTCGTACATTTGATGATGATGATGGTAAATTAAATGTGTATTGTATCACCTTAGGCGATTCAAGAATCATATTTGGAAAATGTAATTCATAAGAAGAACTACCATCAGTTATAAAACTTATTATACCATTAGGTTTTTGATAAATTGATGTAATTTTTGTAAATTTCTCCTTTAAATCTGGTAACCAATCGGTTATTAATAGTGGGGGTCCATATTTATTTTGCTCTAAATT
The DNA here is from genome assembly GCA_020740385.1 of Mylabris phalerata. NCBI lineage: Eukaryota > Metazoa > Arthropoda > Insecta > Coleoptera > Meloidae > Mylabris > Mylabris phalerata. The sequence continues at coordinate 113,932 of JAJEOX010000008.1, forward strand.
TATAACCCAAACAAATTTTTTATAAAATACAATATAAATGATGATTAACCCCCAAAAACGTATTAAGATTCTTCAAATGACATAAATCTAATTTATTTACGTCTTTAGGTGAGTAAGAAGGTACATTTTTTGATATTTTCTTCGTTGTTGTTGTTGTTAGAGGTAGTGGCGTCCGCCTTTTTGTTGATCTTGTTGTTGTTGTTGTTGTTGAAGGGGTAAAACCCTGGTTGTTGGATTCTGAACGATTTTTCAGACCATATAAGTTAACCATCGCTAATTTATCATCTTGTGAAAATTGAAAATTATTTTCATCATTTTGATCATTATAAAATGGAAACATTATTGAACTATTATCATCAGAGTGTTCCAATCCTAACGTATGTCCAATTTCGTGTACAATTACATACAAAATACTTTCCGAATTAACATCATCAGGCGAATAAAAACTCCACTGCTCGTCACGATCAATATGAATTTCTGTTATATTATCATATAATGGATCTGGATAGGTTGCATGAGCTAGAACTCCTCCAGGTCCATCTAGCTCGGTACAATTACGTCTTGGATATTTCCCATAATACGTATGATATCCTTTAGCAAATGTTATATAAATATTTGCACGTTTCAAATTTACTTCCGTAAAATGAAGGTTGGATACCTCTTCCCACAGTTTGAATGCTTTACGTAAAACGTTTACAAATCTATAATCCATAGCAAATGGTGTATACCATGTTATATTACGATGTAACCACTTCCTTGAATGAAGTCTAAACGGAGATACACAATCAGTAACACCACAGCGTGGTTTTTCCATTAATTTCTTAGTATTTTCATCGAGTACACCTGTTATAGGTAGATTATAAAAATCTTGAAATCGAATAAAAGCATTTTCTATTTTTTCACCATTCCCACTGGTTAAATCAGAAACTTGAAATTGTATCATTTGATAAATATCCAAAACATTGTAAATACTGAATACCGTCAACAATGGTATTAATTTCACCATCAATAGACGAAATTATTGATAAAATCACATGTAACCACACGAAGAACAACATTATGATAAATGATTCCAGAGGATGTCTTTACATCATTTATATACAATTTCTCCCACCATAATTAATTGAAAATATTGATTATTCGTTTATATATTTTCTTATGTAAACAATATATTATTGCAGTAAATATAAATACAATTACAATTACAATTATATAAAAATAAATGAATACATGAATCATTCTTATGTAATGTCTTTCAAATCAATCCAACTATTATGAGCACTATCAAATCCTAACCACTTTACAAATAGTTTACGTCCTTTACGACGTAACACCTTTTCCATCAAATAAATACTGGGATAGTAGGTCTTTTGTAATTCCACTTCATAGAAACACCCACTGATAGGTTGTCTATGTAAATCTTCCAATAAATAAGTTACTGGATTGGTATTATTAATTTTGATAATTTTGAACAATTCCGTTGTCCAATTTGATGTATAACCTTTATCAAACATATGTTTCATCTTACTGATAAGGACAAGGTCATTCTTTTTTGAATTTTCCAGGTGCGAATTTTTTTAAATTACTATAAGATGTACGCAGAATCTCTTGCTCGTTATCTTTATTTACTTCGTTAGGTTTCATCTTTATTGTTCTATGTATTGTATTGTTGTAGTCTCCAGTGACATCATCAAGTACTTTTATCCAGTTATATGATGCATTTATTGTAAACAATTTATATAATCTATTCTTTAACGTTCTAATTACACGTTCGGCAATTGAAGCTTTTTTCACACTATATGTATGATAATGATTAATTCCAAACTTTTTCATTAAAGCATCAAATTGACTATTGAAAAACTCTTTCCCTTGATCTGACTGGAGATTCTTAGGATGAAGATTTTGTAGTAGTATTTTTTCCATTGCGGATGTTACATCATTAGCAGATTTAGATTTCAATGGTTGGGTCCAAAGGAATTTTGAGAAGCAATCAATCACCACCAAAATATACTTGTATCCCTTGTTGTCTCTTGAATGTTTACTAAGATCCGCCAAGTCCATTTGCCAAAGTTCATCTAAGCCTTTAATAATTGTACGACGTCGACGGAAATTCTTACGAGCTGGTCTATATATATCATTAACAACTTGTTCTTTTGATGACATTATTTTTTATAAGCTTCTCGACATCTACCTAAACTATCACTGACTTCACCAGGTAGACATTGATGACTTTCTCTGCTAAATACTGAATTTATTATTGATAACGGAGAATTCGATGTTGTTGCTACTGGCGTAGGTGTGATATGTTTTGTTTGAGAACTTGTATGAGACTGTTCGAGTTTAACAATTCTTTTCGTTAATAAATCAATTTGTGAGGTATTACTTGACAATAGTCGTTCAAAATGTTGATATTTTTGGATCTTCTCTTTAATAACACCTTTCGATGCGTTTTTAACGTTATTCGTAGATGTATCTAATTTTTGAAGTTGTTGTAAATTGTTTTCAATTTGATCTTAAGCAACATTTTATATTTGTTAGATATAATTTATTCAAATTTTCAAAATTTTCATCAACATTCCTAATCTTTTCATGAATTATTGATATTTTTTGGATTGACTCAATTTCTTCATCAACTGTTAACTGAAATAGCTTATTTTTTCTTTAAATTGTTTTAATTGTCCTGCAATTGTGTTGATATGCATATTAATATCAATAAAGTTTTGATTATACGTTTTATTTAACCTTTCAATGCTTTCCACTTGATTTGTTATCTTTTTGATTACGTCATTCAAGTCATTTAATTTCTTATCATATGTGGTAAATTTACTATTGAACAATTTATCTCCCTTTGTAAGATTATCATTAATGTCAACTAGTGCAGTCATTAATTTATTTATCTGATCTTTAATTGACTGTATATCTAATTGATAGAGTTCTTCAATTTTCCGGTTGTTTTCATTGAAGTTATGTAGAATTTTTCCATTTAACATTTGAATATGTTTATCTGTCTGAACTTTGTTCTTTTCTATTATTTGATCTAATTTTTCAATGTTGTCTTTTGAAGTTTCAATAATACCATCAATTTGACCTTCCATACTCTTTTTCATTTTATCAACATAACCTTTAGTAGTTGAATCATTCAAATCTGCTCCATCAAGTAAGTTACATATTCGATGATTTTTCAAATCAAGATGGCCGTCACTAGTATAGATATACAGAGAACGCCAAAAATGAGTTCCACCATCTTTATTATCATTGTCACTGAATTGTCTCTTCCAAGCACGTCCGAATTTGTCGATGCTCATAGTGATACTGAACAGGATTATAAATAAAACAATGTATTTATACAATTATTTATTGATTATCATTATCATCACTAAAATTTTCATACAAAACTATAACGTTTGTTAAGGCGCACATGCAATTTGGTAATGTGTGAAATATACAGGTAGATTTCGATTTATGTAGGCGTGGTTATTCGGATAATTCATGAACTGTCGATGAATTATAAATAAAATTTTCTATAAATTTTTTCTTTTCCAAACCCTTCACATGAATATCATTATATCCTGAGGTCACCTTATTAATTATTTTAGCGAATTCCTTTGAATCCACAAAACCATCTTCCCATTTCAATCCATGATGGTTGTTTGTTAACCAGTATACTTGTTTCTTATATTCCAATGGTAATGCATTGAAACGATATGGAGGATTGAAAATAAAATGACTAATCTTGTATCCATCATAGGTTGCTAGTTCTTTTGGCAGGAATTTGTTGTTGCTTGGTATTCGAAAACCCTGTACATCTACATACAATGATAACAATGATGTTGATGATGACGTCATACTAATAAATGATTCCTGCTTCTCATAGTTCCTCCTCTATCGCGACAATTTCGTTTTGATGTGAATTATTTCCAGCACCAGTTGATACACACAACAAAGCCAAACGAGCAACTAACTCATTTGGATCATCCCAGTAAATATATTCAATAGGTTTTCGATTGTATCGTAAATATTGAACACCCCTTCCACTTACAGGAGAAGAAGGGGAAGAGGTACTTTGCGGTTTAAGAATTTGTTTGATAACGGTTCTATATTTTCTTGATGTATCTCCTTGTATTGTTCGGATCATTGTTCTGGCGATAAGCACTTGTAAGATTAATAATTTTCCGATAGGCTTCAAGATCCTTAGTTGTATAGACACATTGGGAAACGTCTTTTAAGAACAAGAAATCATACAGTCCTTTTGTACCTTTAAATACTTTATCGGAGATTCTAATATCACCATTAGTGTTAATATGTAAAGTTGTATTGCCTATCGTTATCATTTCCGTTGTCTCATCATAATTGATTTTAGAAGTAATTGTTCGATGTTTTTCAATCAATTTTTCAATATATGGTTGTGCAATCGAAGGGTATTGACTGATGTAATCAGCATAAACCTTATCAGATACTTTAGATTGGTCCATAAATACTTCTTCCTCCTCCTCCCCCTCCTCATCATCGTCTAATGGTTCGTCTTTATCCTTGAATTTATTTGCAATTGATTCTCTTTTTGGTACATATGGAAATTGTGGTATATTTTCTTCTTCTTCTGTTTTAATTAATACTTGTGGTAGTAATTGTGCTTCCTTTTCCTTTTTCTTCTTCTTTTTTTCCATCACCAGTTCATCAAGTGGTTTTTTAATCGGATCCAGAAATTTAACGATTGACTCCACCTGATCCGATTGTTCGGCTTTCAATTGTTTAAATTTTTTTCTAACATTATCAGCTGCTTCTATCAATTTCTTCTTAACTTGTTTCTGTTGTTGACTTAACATTGTCACGCTCAAACAAAGAATGCTCATCTTATATGTAGATGCACCTTTTTATAGCTTGATGAAGCCATCAAATCCTTTTCTATAGCGACCATTACGTAAATTTTCATCTTTCAATATAACCAAGAATCCATATTGATCTTTCCAACATTCATTGCATATACATTTAAATTGATCGAAATTCATATCACTTCCCACATTTTCATTATAAATCATCTTCAGATTATGCTCATCCTGTTTAAAAACCACAACCACATTTGCATTGTCACGTATTAATTGTTTTGGTATACGTGTATATGTTTGACACAAATAAAAACAATCTATACACTTGTGTCGACCCATGCTGAAATATTCACGGACTTTTTCCAGTTCATCTGACACGGCTACATCGTCAAAGATAAATATTGAATTATTCTTTGCATCACATGTAGAAATTATTTCATCATTATTTGTGAACGGAAAGTATCCTAGGCCTTTAACTTTAGTTAGAACTTTTTTTCAGAAATTCATATTTCGGTTGAAATAATGATTTTGAAAAGATATAGACATTTTCGAAACGCAATCCATTCGGTTCAATCAGAAGACTGATTATCACATTAGTTTTACCACATCCGCTAGGTCCACAAATTATCGTTCTCATCGTATCGGGTAGTAGTGGACTGTGTCGATGACATTTTTTCGTTCTCGTTGACACATTATGATTATTTACATTGAGAGATAGTTTATGTTTGACAACGTTCATCGTAATGACGCAACATCTGTCGTTGGGTATTTATATAGGAATACAGGTGACATATTATCAGTTTGCTGTTGACGTTCAAAGGTAACGGACTTGTTCATTCGCTAATTAACAAATTACCAATTGAACTACACATTCCCGGTTATCAGTATTGTGGTCCCGGTACGAAACTAGCAGAACGATTGAAACGAGGTGATCCGGGAATTAACGAACTAGATCGAGCCTGTAAACAACACGATATAGCGTATTCACAAAATAAAAGTCTAGAAGACCGACATAGGGCGGATAACGTGTTAGAAAACAGGGCGTGGGAAAGAGTTATGTCACGTGACGCTACATTAGGAGAAAAAATTGCTTTCTATTTGGTAACAAATACCATGAAGGCTAAACAGAAATTAGGACTGGGTCATAACAGACGAAGTCGAAGACGACGACAAAAAACCATTGAAGCGAATCGTTAATGAATCTGATGATATCGGAACAATCATTAAAGCTGCTCGTGTAGCAGTTAAAAAAGCAGGAGGGCGTAAACGTATCCGTCTACCTCGAGTTATTCCAATACCACAAAAATCCGGTGGTTGGTTACCTTTACTCTTTGATGGTTTATCTGCATTGGGAGCATTAACAGGTGGTGCAGCGGGTGTTGCAAAAGCAGTAGGCGACGCTAAAGCAGCAAGAAGAAGGTTGGAGGAAGCTGAACGATATAATCGCTCAATGGAAGCCATTGCCTTGGGTAAAAAGGGTAGTGGATTGTATTTGAAGAAACATAAAAGAGGGTTGGGGTTGTACTTGACAAAAAACTACCAATAAAGCTACCTTCTCAACCGCTAACTGATCATCAGTTACGATTGTATGCTAGACAACTCAAAATTCCTAATTTTAGAGGTGTTTTCATGAGAGATGACTTACCCTCTAAGATTAGAAAATATGAATCAGGAATTGTCAATTTAGATTCTCGAGAAGGTAGTGGAACACACTGGGTAGCATATTTAAAGCAAAATAATAAGGTGTTATATTTTGATAGTTACGGAAATCTCAAACCCCCAAAAGAATTAATCAACTATTTGAAATGTAGAAATATTTTATTTAATTATACCAATGTACAAAAATTTAATACATTCAACTGTGGACATTTATGTTTGGAATTCTTATATAATAAAGGTGTTTGAAAATTTTTATCAGTCATGTCTTTAACCTTTACATTGAAAGGACGTAGCAGTGTCTTATCTGCAGACTTTTATCCTCCAATCAATTTGAATCCTAGCTGTAGTTATTCATTGGCTCTAATTGGTTTTCATACATACAATACAATACCTAATATTGAAAAAGGACAGAAAAAATTCTACTACAAGGACAATGGTGTAAACAAGGAGATAACAATTCCTACTGGTGTATATGAGATAACACACATTGAAGACTACCTACAACAACTACTCAGTCCACCTAATGTCATCGATAAATCTGAAATTATTTCATTGAAACCAAACAATAATACGTTAAAGTGTGAATTGAAAAGTAAATATGAAATTGATTTCACCAAAGACGATGGTATTGGAACGTTATTAGGATTTTCAAAACAAATTCTAACCTCAAATCAAGTTCATTCATCTGATCAACCGGTAGAGATAATCAAAGTTCTATCAATTCGTATTGAATGTAATATAACAACAGGATCATTCTATAACAGTCAGCTATCGCATACAATTTATGAATTTGCACCTGCTGTAGATCCAGGTTATGCTATAAATATTGAACCAAAGAACCATATATATTTACCGATTTTGAATAAACAGTTCATTGACAATTTAACCATCAGGGTGTTAGATCAAAACGGTAATTTGGTAAATTTCCAAGGAGAAGAGCGTGTTATCAGATTAGAATTGAAAAATAATGGGGTTAGTTTTTCATAGTGGAGGGGGTGAGGGTGGTTGTAATAAAATACCTCACACTCAGACATATCCCATCAGTCAGTTGTCGTCGTCATCACCGTTGACGTCATCGTCATTAACGCAAACAAGTATTCAGATTGTAAAATCTCTTGGTTACAATGTCCGAAAAACTACAGATATACAAAAAATTAAGCTTCGACGATAGTATCGAGAAAGAAGAGTACCATACATATCATCCAACAATTTCATCATTTCAAAATAATGATGAAATTGAAATCAACGTTAATCAACAGGATATCTTTATCTCATTTTGTGAATCATTCCTATATTTAACTTGTCAATTTGAGGAAGTAGGAAATGCAACCGCAACAGGTGACTGTGAATTAAGCAACAATTTTGGTTCATATCTATTCGATTCAATCACATACGAATTGAATGGTAAAGAAATTGAAAAAGTACGAGATGTAGGAACAACAACTACCATTAGAGGTCTATTGTGCTACAATCATGATGAGGAGAGGGCTTTAGAAACAGCTGGTTGGAGTCCTGATAGTGGTACAATTGTTACTTTAGCATCTGATAAAAAGTCTGTTAATCTTCGAATTCCATTATCATTTCTATTTGCTTGCTTCTACGATTACAAGACAATCATAAATGGCAAACACAAGATACGTTTGGTACGCAGACGATCTGATAATAATTGTTACCGTAGCAGTGGAACAAAAACAGCAACAGTTAAAATTCAAGATTTATGTTTAAAATTGAAACATGTATATCCGAGTGATCAATCAAAGATATACCTGCTAGATCAAATGAATAAAAACATCCCTATACAGGTTGGATTTAGAAATTGGGAATTTCTAGAACTACCCTCGTTAAGACAATCCAAAAAGGATATATGGAGCGTTAAAACAACAACTAACCTTGAACGGCCAAGATATGTAATTGTAGCCTTCCAAACGGATCGCAAAGACAATCCGAAGAAAGAAATCAGTAAATTCGATCATGTCAAATTGACTAATCTTCGTGTTTGGTTAAACTCTCAATGTTATCCATATGAAAATCAAAATTTTGATTTTGAAAAAAATGAATATACTGAAGCTTATCAGGCTTTCATCGATTTTCATCGTAATTTTAATCACAATCATTCATCGACTCCAACAACAACCTATACAAATTTCTCACTTCGATCGATTTTCGTCATTGATTGCTCGAAACAAAACGAAGCCATTCAGTCATCAACAGTCGATGTTAAATTAGAATTTGAAAGTAGTGAGAATTTTCCTAATAAGACCAGAGCATATTGTATAATTGTACATGATAAATTATTCGAATATTATCAATTAACCGGAATTGTAAAGAATATAATTTAAAGAACTTTGTAAATGATAAGATAAAGGATGATACGTGCGGAAACCAAAAACCACTGTTACGGCGGAAAACCATTTTCCGATGGAAAACATCTTACATCAAACAGATATCAAAAACCTAGTTTGTTTTCAATTTTTTTCGTTTTTATTTGAGTGATAAGATAAAGGATGCGTGCGAAAACCACTTTTATCGCTGTCAAGGTGAAATTTCACCTCCACTTCTCTTGAGAGGCTATCTTTTCAAGTATAAATAAGCAGAAAAATGTAGTTGTACTTACAGTCACTGTTCTGAATTTATATTTGAACATTGTACTATTTTGATAAAGATTTTTATAATTAAATATGGATATTTATGAATATAAAGTGTGCAGTTTGTGTCAACATAAAAAACTGGTGTACAAATGGGATCATGATGAAAGAAGGGGTGCCTTCTACGATCAACGGGATTCAGATTGTTATGGATTGCGAATCTTAGACAATGGAATCTGCCGAAACTGTCATCAATTCTCTAAATTTTATTATATTAGAGAACGATGGATGTGTGATAAATTAATAAGTGCCTCGTCAACAGAATCTGCATTGTCATCATCAAATTAAGTTTTAATAATTTCAACAACGTCTAATTATGTAAATTTTTAATTATTAAACGATTATAATGAATAACTTTATAAAATATTTGATATAAATAAAAAATTCAATCAAAAGAGTGATATTTACTTTTAATCTCAAATGGAATTTCAAATCTCCCTCTAAATTTCGTAACGCATGCGTAATTTATTTTAAAATTGAGGTTAACTTGTAGACAACAAACAAGGCTAATCTTGTTTGTTGTTAACAACTTTACCGCCATTTCACCTGTCAACACCGAAGAGAATTCAAATTTCCCGCCTTCTCTCACCTGTCAAATTTTAGGTTGGTAACACTGAGAGACCATCTTGGTAACTTTCAGGTTGGTAATATTTTCAAATTTTCCCGCCAAGTCTCGGGGGCGCTTCAGGTTTAGGGGTTGCGTATAGGGGGCGCCACTTAGTGCCCTATGCAACCACATATACACACCCCTTGTAGTTAGACAACCACCTATACACATCCGACATATAGGCAACCTTCTATACATGCCCCTGGCAGCTAGACAGCCACCTATACACAGCCCAGACTGCTAGGCAACCACCTATACACGTCATTTCCTGTTGCACCGGCACTTCCGCTCCAAAACATACATAAACATACTACTCATGTTTCATGACAAAAGAGAGAAAATATGACCATCGAACCGGAATACGACATGATAGCTTCAAAGAGAAATACTTCATAGGCTCATCCGAAGTTCAGTTTGTAGGACCGGATATTAAAGTTGGTAATCATACTTTCAAAGGTACACGTGGGTTATACGAGCTACCGTTCAAAAGCGAACCCGCAAAATACACGAGGAAGGATCTTGAGCTATATAAGAATATTTAGGATATCAGCAATGCTGTGAGGAGGAACTTTAAGCCCGATGCTCAAATACATGGGACAAAAGATGAAAAATACAAGTCAGTTGTAGCGTCATTGTATTACCAAGGAAAGGGAATGTATAAGTCGCTAAAACGACAATCCCATTGACTACGTATGTTGGAATGATCCAAATGAGCTGGTTGATGGACTCCGCTTGTTAGTATCGTCTCAGGCAGCAGGCAATACAGGTCTCAGGAACGAGATTGTGTCTATTATAGAAGAACTGCGTGAAGAAGGTGTTATTGTGTGGGATGACCGTTGACAAGTTTGGTCGTCACATAGTTAAACATGGTGTTACAGCACGACAAGGATACTTTCCCGAAGCATCGAATTATATATTTTACAACATAATTCTTGAGTTTAATTCTGAGAAGACACTTGGAAGTTCTTATGTGTTGAAGAATGGTCTCACAACCTATTACTTTCCTTTGAAAGAAGCAACAATAGAGATAATAAGACTCAATTTTAATGACACTTCTCTGACTATTAACAATAAGCAGTATAGTGAGCCTGAACTGCATAACCTCCCTTTAAAGTTCAATGATATGCTCTCTTTCAAAAGAAAAAGCAATGACACAAGTTCAGTGACACTAGCTGCTGAAATTGTATTAAAATTGCCTGCCATCCTGGAGTCTGTTACATCTGAAGAGCCTTCTGTCTAAGAAAGTTAGAATGGAACATTCTTCCGTAAAGCGAGATATTGTTAACGAACTACACAAACCTGCAAGGCTCAATTTTAAACGGCGTCGTGTAATTGTTAAAAGAATTAAGGAGACACTTCAAGCAGACCTTGTTGAAATGATACCCTACGTTAAGCAAAACAAGGGATACAAATACATACTGGTTGTAATAGATTGCTTTTCAAAATTCGTCTGGGCGGTGCCACTAAAATCCAAAGAAGGTAAAGAGGTTACTTTAGCCATGCAAAGTATCCTATCAAGTTTAAAGTGTCCACCCAAAAACCTGCAAACAGATGAGGGTAAAGAGTTTTATAACTCAGACTTTCGAAAGCTGATGAATAAACATGGAATCAACCATTACAGTGAATACTCAACTAAAAAGGCCTCTATTGTTGAGCGAGTGAACCGTACGTTGAAACAGCTTATGTGGAAACAGTTCAGTTTTCAAGGCAATTACAAATGGGTTAACGACCTAACAAATTGTTAAAACTTATAACTATAGTTATCATAGAACAATTAAAATGGCACCCTCTGAGGTAAATAAACGTAACGAAAAAGCTATCATAAAGTCAGAATACACATTTGTTAAAATTGTACATCCGACTACAAAGTTCAAAGTTGGCGATAAAGTACGCATCAGCAAATATAGAGCGTTTTTTCGAAAAGGGATACACGCCGAACTGGACCAATGAAATTTTTACTGTGAAAAAGTGCAGCTAACAAATCCTACAACTTATATTTTAGAAGATGAGAACAATGAAACGATTAAAGGAGGCTTCTATGAAATGGAGTTGCAAAAAGCCAAACATCTAGACGTTTTCCTTGTCGAGCGGATGCTGAGGAAAAAAGGGAAAAAGCTATACGTCAAATGGTTAGGATTTGATAGTAGTTATAACACATGGATAGATAATAATCAAATAGCGTAACTTGCATATACTTTGTAGCTAGATAATTAAGTCAATAATTAAGAATCTAACGAAATCAGCATATAGAGTAATGTTTTTTTTTCTTTTTTTATCTGTAATTTATTTAGAAAGGTTTTTGAATAAAGCAAGGATTACAAATTTCTAAAGTTGTTGTTTTATTGTTCCAAAATTGAATGTAACAATTTTAATGTCTCTACATAGTTTTCGTAACATGTAGACGGCCATATTGTGGAATCTGGATAGCATGTCCATCCCAATCTTGCACCTGGATGTCTCTCTTTTGACCAGGTTGATCTGTATCCAGTCCAGTATCCTCACGTGTTCAGCGTTATGACCTGGACAAAAACAATATGCAAGGTCTTCGTTTGCTTTAATTGCATCCAGTATGTTTTTGAGAGCCTTGGAGTTCGCCAAATAAACAGCTTTACACACCATTTCATCTACGAGCGCATCAATCTTCTTGTAGTTTTTGGTAATCCTTTTAACGGGACAAATTTGAAACACCCTGTAGGTTACCATAGGAAAGCAGACCGCAGATTAACGTTTTATAGAGTTTTTTGTCATCAAAGTCGTGTTTCCTTGCAAGTTCTTTGAACACATCTCCGCTCAACCATTGTAGATTTTCTTGTTCACATACCGAAGCGACTGTGTCAATGCACCTATCCATACTCATTTTTTAACAAAACACTTGTTTGATACAGTCAACAGTAACATCCAACCTCCCTTCCGTTATCCATGTAAATACATCATCTGACACAAGAAAGGATTCTTCTTCGTTAACTAATTGGGACAGTAACTTGCCTGCGCCAGCTGCACTTTTCAAGTAACAATCATAAGCTACTTGTGAAGCAACAGAGGCTTGCATCTTGAATTCTTCACTAAGATCCATCATGAACTATTGAATTGATACGGCTTCCTGTGTAGTTATAAGGACTGTATCCCGCACCACATGATATTCCCTCGGCCTTGTATCGGTGTGGTTATAACTGACCATGCGCTTGTCATCATACGGACTCAAAACCACTTTATTCTGTTTTATTGAATATACTACGTGTTTCTTTGACCTTATAAGCCTCTGGGTGCCCTCGAATTCCGTTTTGTCAAATAGACATCTCTTATAGTCTTCTATGGTGATGCTTCTTATAGACGCTTTTGTGGAACCTTTAGATTTCTTCACAAACTTTTCTTTGTTACAATCTTCCTCAACAGTATATGCATACATTTTTGAACGAAGCCCGACAAACCCTAGCATGACTTTCCCATTATTCTCATCTTTCATTAGACCGGGTACTTTCTTGTTTAGTAGTGGAATACCAAATACCTTGTCAGCTTTGTATTCTGATGTATCGAAACGGAAGCTGTCTCGTTTAATGTACTCATAGATGTTAAGATTTCAAAAATGATATATCAAACTGTCAGTATCAGTATAGAGCAACTTAGCATTTTCCCCAAAGGTATTTCTGAAATAGTTGTAATGGAAGTCATAGAGAAATATTTTTGATAGGTCCAGAATAGCAAATCCAACGTAAATGGGTTTATTCAGGTATACTTCCAGCTTGTTCATCTCAATAATTGCAACATTATCGTCAAAAACTACTGAACTATGAAAGTTGGGTTTTGCACTAAGCGATCGGGCAGCCCACCGGCCATCCCATTGCGTAATTAGATGAATATCTTTATGTTTGCGCACATTTTCCATACATTTACCATATATAGCATTGTTCATAAGCTTGTAAAAGTCCTTCTCGAAATCGTTCTTTGACTGTTGTCGTAGTTTAGTGTTCAGGTCAACGTACTCCTTCAACCATTGGGACTGTTTGAATTTTAACACTTTATGAACTTTTGTCAACTTTATTCCATTGGCAATGTACATTTTCAAATTTTTATAGTGAACAATGTAGTTGAACTTTGTCAAGAGGAGCTTCTTAAGCTTTGATTTAACTGTAGGCGGAACCATATGACATGGTGCAAGTGGTAAATCACTATGATTTTCATGTAGATCTGAGGGATACTCCAAATCACATTCTACCATATATCCGACATCAGAAATGTCAGGTGTATTTAGAATCTCACAAGGAAACATTCCCAGGTGCCCCCCTCCGATTATAATGAAATTTGGATATGTTATTCTCCATCAAATTCTAAGAGATGCATGTTTTTTTTTTATCGGCGGAAAAACATATCTAGGGGGTGAAATCGCCACTCAAAGTTTAGACTCAAACGGGGTACTTTTCAAGTTTCGCATACTTCCAGTTAAAATATTCAAACGGGGCAAACGGCATTATTCTCAGGATAAAAAATAATGTAGAAGCCCATTGTTTGCATATCAAAATGTTAATTAGGGTGGAAGTTATAAGGGTTGAAAATAAGAAAATTGCTATAAGTCAAAAACTATTCGTCAGATTTTGACGAAACTTATGCCATTCGAAAGAAGACAAAAAAGTAGGAGAAACCTGTTCTTGGATTTTTTCGAAAAATTACGTTTAGGGGGTAACCACACGTCAAGCATATCTATACGTATCGGAAAAAAAAATTCACTATTCTTATTATTTTTATGTTTTAATTCATAAATAGTACTTTTTACCAATTTTCAGTAGTTGGGCCACAAAATAATATTATTTTCTTCTTTGTTGCCTACGCTTTTAATATTCATGCTGAACGTTATTTTTTATACGAGTATACAAACTACAATAATTATTGTATTATAACTTTCGAATATATTTTTTCTAGAATTATTCTAAAATTTATATATTTATTATAATTCCAAGGGCATTTTGCCCTACATTTTTCTCAATAACAAAATAATATCATCTTCTAATATATTATAAAATTTGTCTAATATCAGTCTATTTCTTTCGCATCGTATAAGTTATTTGCTTATAGCAAGGTAATTCAATTAAACCTTATTAACATTTAAAATATGAATAATTGAATGTCGATAGAGGAAATAAATAAGTTTTAGAACAGATCTAGAAAAAAATTTCGCAAAATAATAATTATTTTAGTATCTATATTCATATAAACAAAAATGCCCAACATGAAAATTGAATACGTATGCAATATATGAAGAAAATACTATTGTTATGTGCCCCAACTATTGAAAATTGGTGGAAAAGCACTATTTATGAATTAAAACATAAAGATTATAAGAATAATAAAGTTTTTTTTCTGATTCATTCAAATATGGTTGAGGGATGGTTACCCTCTAAACGTAATTTTTCGAAAAAATCCAAAAACAGGTTTCTTTTACTTTTTTGTCTTCTTTTGAATGACATTAGTTTCGTCTAAATCCGATGAATAGTTTTTGACTTATAGCAATTTTCTTATTTTCAACCCCTATAACTTCCACCCTAATTAAGATTTCGATATGTAAACAATGGGCATCTACATTACTTTTCATCCTGCCGTTTGCCCCTTTTGAATATTTTTACCGGAAGTATGCGAAACTTAAAAAGTACCCCGTTTGAGCCTAAACTTTGAGAGACGATTTCACCCCCTAGATGTGTTTTTCCGCCGATAAAAAAAAACATGCATCTCTTAGAATTCGATGGAGAATAACATATCCAAATTTCATTAAAATCGGAGGGGGACACCTGGGAATGTTTCCTTGTAAGATAAATTGAATTCTTTCAAAAATTCGAAGTCTCCGTAAGGCAAGTACTGCGACATTGCTGCACCGTACAAATTATTCACATCAAAATACATTAAATATGAGTCAGGTATATTCGGATCATATTTATCTTTCATGTATTTATTATTTGCCTTGGCATATCTGTTAGAGCACTATGAGACACCGCCCCTTATTCCACTCTCAACAAAAAGAACTTTGTCTATGTCAGTAAGAAGCTCAAGTTGAACGTTTGTGGTCTCCAACATAGCATCAAACGTTAATCCAGGAGCTGTATATTAGTGCAGCGGATCCAGCTTGTAGGTGTTCATACAGGTCTGTCTAAAAGCCTCAAACACATCTGCAAGAAGGAGGACATCTTGTTTTCAAATAGAGGTCTGAGTACAGTCCCAGGGTTTGGATATGAAATGCATGCCAATCTCTCAGTGCGTGATTGTAGTCTTCATCAGTTATATCCTCTTCTGTTAAAAGGCTTCGAAACTTCTCCTTCGGAGGTAGAGAGCATTCATCTAATTTCTCCCAGCAGTCTATATAATCATAAGGAAATACTCCCTTTCTATTCAACAGACTGAACTCCGTTACGTTATCACAATTTTATTTTGTAATTAGCTTCTGTTCATCTCCTAGATTATTTGATAGCTTTTGAAGTGATTGTGACATGAATCGAAAAGAATCGATGGATCTGAAGCTGACCTTAGTTTTCGAGACGTATTTTGTGAATGCAATATTCTTTTCTTTATTAAGTGGTAGTAATTTAATTGGGCCTTCCATAGAAGTTGACACAGAACTGATAATGAAGTGAGCGTCATAGCCACTCAAATTGTGGAAAACAATAGGTATTGTAAATACGTCTTTATAATTCAAGTTGCAACTTTGGTGTGCAACTCCACGAAACAGACCAGTTTGATGATTATGATCACGGACACGTACTTGGTCCGGTAAAAATGGTCCTCCACAAATATGACATTGCTGTGCATTGTTGTTTTGTCCCACTTGTGCATTGTCAAATCCTTGAATCGGTCCTTGATTTTTGTAAACGTTTTTACAGAATGCTGCTATAGATTTAAGCTCGTCAACAAACCACTGGATACAATCTCGATTACGATATAGGCGAAACTTACAAAGACTCTCCTCGTAAGAACATTTAAAGTAATATGCTACACTAAAGGCAACTTGTTTTTGGTAGGTATTAGTTTTAGGTCCATTTTGGTTGTCATCGGAACAGTTTTCTAAAATGCTTTCTAGATCAGCGTAAATAACAAACGGTAACTTCTCTTGATACCTATGGTTCTTGAAGTAGAGGTATTTGTTTGTCTCTTTAGGTAATCTTACAGAACACTTATTTTGCATATGACAAAGACTCTGATGTTTCCGAAGCCAATCCTCCGTTGAGAAATAGTTTAGACATCGTTCACATATAAACACTTTATGCCCATTAGCCGACACTTGTTTTGAAATCAGGCGTGACAAATCCTTTATCCACACAAAATGGTACAGCTGATGTTGTTCACTGATGTAAACAGGCTCATTCGTATCTATGTTATACAATGGTAACATAAGGAGATTTATTATTCTATTATTGTTTAGGCCATTAGAACTTAGGTGACGAAGTAAAATTTTCTGATTTCACTGATTGTCACAGGGAATTTCGTTCCATCACATTTAAGAACTTCCTTAAAATGAGGATAAGAAGTTGTTCGATTTGAATTACATTTTGCAGGGAATAGAGCAGAGACAACTGCCCATAGAAAGCAATATCTATCATTGTTCTGCACATTAGTCACTGCCTTCTTGTTCTTTATAAAGTTAGGAACTGCAGTATAGGTGGAATAATCAAATTTCAGTGGATCATACTCGTTAATATGCACTTTTGAAACCCAATATTTCAAGTAATGCCCAACCTGAATCCTTCCGGCAAACTCTTCCAATCTTTTCTTGAGTTTTTGGATAACATTTTCTTGATACCATTGCTTTATATTTGTAGCACGGTCAATAGGATTATTTTTTGTTGCGAATGTTTTCAAACCCACGTCACCTGTTTGAGGCTTAATAAAATTAGCAGAAAGGCACACGTTTACTTTCATTAATGATTTTTTAAGTTCTTTCTCAACTTTACACTTGAATGATCTGAAGGCTCGCTTCAAAAAATACAACGGTTCCTTAATATCCACGTTTGAAATAAATCTCGTACGAATTCTTCCATTAAAACAAGTTTCAGTGTCCTCCCATGACACCTTCGAATATCGATGTCTGTTTCAAACCATGACCAGACTTCACATATGCACGATTTCGAATACACTTTAGTTTATAGCGATAGCACTTCAAATATGACAGGCTGTATTCAAGCGAGAACGGATTCTCATCAACATTGTCTTCATAAATTTTGTTCTTTATTGCTTTCCGTATTATACGTATTGTATGATTGATATGTAATAGCAAATGATTTAATTCTTCTAAAGTTTTAACTTTTGTTTTATACTGTTGAATTATTTTGAACGCATCCTTGCAAGTGGCTGACACGGTTGCCATTGTACACACACTTTGATTTGCTTATGCACACGTTCGCTTAACAGATGGATGAGTTCGTCGTGATACATTGAGTTTATATACAGTTGAAAAGGTGAAATGTGACCCCACGTTCTTACAACATCTCATTTATATTCAAAGTATTTGTTAGGTTCTGATTGTTTTGAATTAGAGAGAGACAACGATATATTTAAAATACAACTTTGCGTTTTATAATAAAAACAAAGTCTTACTCATTTTCAAAATCTCTGTTAATATCTCATTCGCTTCAAATAGGAAAACCACAATAATACAATTAGAATGAAATAATTTATTTAGATAAAAAATTATAAAGCCAATTATAAATGTGTTTAACATTATTCAAACTGCACACAGCACGCGCGTTTGCGTGAAATTTACATTCTAAATATTCATTAATCGGGAGCTTTGGACACGCTTGCTGAACATCCAAGTCTATGATACATGGACACTGGTTTCCCAGCACTGTCATCAGGTAATTTTTCTTAATGGCTCCTTTAACGTAAACAATGACGTTGTTTGTTAGTTCTTGCACTAAATGCAGATCCAACAATTTCTTAACATATTCTTGTTCTAACTAACCGAAATCGTATGGTACACTATGATGATGATTCTCCAAGTATCTAATTTGTCGCTGATAGATCCAAGATACTTCAGAGAATGGTCTATCCACCTTGAAGCAGTAATGTGCACACTTTTTACCGTCAAATATTGTGAGCTCTTTCACCATAAAATTGGGCACGCTAAAGCCCTGCATATCAACAACTATGATTTTCATTTTTTACTGTTAAATTGTATAAGCGTGTGAAATTGTTAGCTTACCTACGTTGACTAAGATTATATATGAACATGATGAGTATTTATAAAAGTCATACAGAGGTGCGCGTCAGTTTATAGGGATGACGGTGGTGGTGGTGAGATATTAATACCCAAAATAAGTAATTTTATATTTACTTATTAAACTTATATATATATATTATATATATATATATATATATATATATATATATATATATATATATATATATATACACAAATATATACAGAGTGAGCCAAGTGGTTGGCCTATTAGACGTTTAAAGAGTTCTAATTGATGAAAGTTTCTGAAATTTGGAATGCACCCGTTTTTCCACCTGAACTACATCTGGAAAATATTTTCGTTGTTCTATCAACCCCCGATGTATGGGGTAGTGCACTCTACTTTCTTATTTTAAATAAAATGGTATATTTTTTTATTAGATATTTAGATTCTATGGTAAGAATAAAATGGACTTTGATAACATGACATATGGTCTAGCGTTTATAGTTTATCAGGAATTTCGACTTTTTCTGAAAATTTTGATTTTGTAGTGTTTGATTGAAAAATTTATATGTTTGAAGATATCATTAATTGATAATCCAAATTTGGAACTCAAATAGTTTAAACTATGTACTTTACGCCAGATTTTTCAGAAATGAATTATCTTTCAGCATTAAGCTGAAATCAATTTTTCTTTCAGCTAATTTCCAAAATGCAATATCTTTCTTATTTTAAATGGAACGGTATATTTTTCTTTACACAGTTGGATAGAGAAAAAAATTCTGCATCGAATCATATTAGCATTTCCTATACCTATTCTTGATAATTTTTCAGTTATTCAAGATTTTCGATTTCTAATCAGTTACCCCCTGAAACAAAATACTAAAACATAGTAGGCTTGGCGAAACAACCTTCTGTCACAATCAACCTCTAAATAATTGACTATTTTTATATTTTTTAATTAAAAAATCATAGAAGAAATTGACAAATTATTAAATTAAAATTAATTGGATTTTCTTTTCATGTAAAATTGGATGAAATCGCTGAAAAAAACATACAAAATAATCATTGTTAACCTCAAATGTGACAGTTAATGTCATTTTGCTAAGCCTCCTATGCATTTCTTTATAGGCGAATTATTAAGTCACAGACAACTAGATACTAGTCAATTTCAGACTGGAGAGAAAACTATTGAAAATTGAAAATCTGAAATAACTGAAAAACTATCAACGATAGGTATAGGAAATGCTAATACAGTTCAATGCAGAATTTTTTTCTCTATCCAACTGTGTAAAGAAAAATATACCGTTCCATTTAAAATAAGAAAGATATTGCATTTTGGAAATTAGCTGAAAGAAAAATTGATTTCAGCTTAATGCTGAAAGATAATTCATTTCTGAAAAATCTGGCGTAAAGTACATAGTTTAAATTATTTGAGTTCCAAATTTGGATTATCTATCAACGATATCTTCAAACATATGAATTTTTCAATCAAACACTGCAAAATCAAAATTTTCAAAAAAAGTCAAAATTCTTGAAAAACTATTAACGCTAGACCATCGATCATGTTATCAAAGTCCATTTCATTTTTAGCGTAGAATCTATATATGAAATAAAAAATATACCATTCTATTCAAAATAAGAAAGTAGGGTGCACTACCCCATACACCGGGGGTTGATAGAACAACGAAAATATTTTCCAGATGTAGTTCAGGTGGAAAAACTTTCAAATTTCAGAAACTTCCATCAATTACAACTCTTTAAACGTCTAATAGGCCAACCACTTGGCTCACTCTGTATATATATATATATATATATATATATATATATATATATATATATATATATATTTTCAACAATATTTTTGCCACTTTGTGGATACATGTAGTGCACCATCATAATCTTCATTGCACCCCTCACCACCTTCTTGGTGCTCCTCGGCTTTCCTTTTTGCTAATTCTAAAATTTAACAAAATCATGTAGTAGAAGTAACCGAATAAATTTGTTCTTACTTCTCAGGGTCTCCTTCCTATTCGATTCAATTCGTTCCAAGGACTCGAAAACAAAATGAATAAATACATTGAATGATTGAAATCTTCTAAATTTTATCCTGTGATAGGTACCATCCCTTCTTTATGTCAAAGCACCACGGCTCAAGCACTTCATCCCAATTTTCTTCTATTTTAAAATATCAAGTCTATTTAGTGATTAGACAACATGAAGCTGCATTAATAAATAAATTACCTGGGAAAGCTCTATTGTTGTTGTGGTTGTTGTTAACTTGAGCTGGGAAAAGAGTGAATTTGAATTCCAATAAGAGAAAATGCATTCATTTTATCACTTACCCATTTTATCAAGCTCGTTTGTTTGCATAAATTAGACCAAGCAATGCTCACGCTAATATACACTTCGAATTACCCCCACCACACGGCAGTATAGTGGAGAAAATTTTCTTAAAAGCAAAAGTTTTCTAAGTTTTTGTAGAAAATTGATTTTTTTTTACCTCAGGTTTGTATTTAAAATTCAATGAGAATTCGAAATACATAAAAAATTTTATAAGGTTTTTTTGGACGTCTATGTTTAAAGTCTTGTAGTGGCTCAGGTATAGATCTGACAAAAAAAATTTACTTAGGTTTTTTGTAGAACACCAACTACAATGTAAAGATCGAGAAAAAAAATTAGGAGTTGACGGGGTAGTTTTTACGTGAGGGGTGGAAAATTAACTGAGGTGGTTTTCGAATGTAGAATTCAATTTCCTGTGAAACTTTAAGAATACTTTTTTTTCACACCCCTAATAAAAAAATATTTTTTCCACCCCATTGAGGGGGTTGTTACGTTGGGGTTGATTCAAGCTGCATCGAGTGGAGATCTTAATGCAAAATTGATAAAAGTTTAATGCAATCAAATCTATCCATTGATTTTTGAGTAAAACACGTTTGTAATTTGACGCCCGGATTTATAAAAAAAAGGGGAGACAGAATGACTATTAAACATTATATGTCTAAATAGAACTTTTCAAGGGTAACAACTTTTTTTTATGAAATTTTTCTCTAGCTCTCAAAATAATTGACGTCTGCGTCGCGACGCATTTCAAAAGTAGACAAACGGCATTTTCCTGCACATAGCTTCAAAGAGCTTTTAAAATTATATAAATTAATACTGGTTGCATTTTTTTATATATGTCACTATTTAGGAGTTAATTGAGTTTGTAATTTGATTCCAACACTAGACTATAAAAAGTGTGAAATTCTACATTATTGTATATAAAGCTGAATATTTTCAATATATGTGCCTGTGTGATCAGTTTTAAAGATTTTAGAAAAGATTTTAATATTTTAATTTATTTTCTGCAGATTTATGACTTTGCTGACTCAGCAGCTATAAGAATTTCCTTTTTCTTCTGTATTCATTCTACAAATCGATATATCGCTTCTAATTTTGCTACATTTGCATAAAAATTTTCGAGAAGCTGCTTTTCCATTGAAATCAAAAAAAATTCCTCATTCACGATCGCTTACCAAGCAAAATTTTCTCAGCTTCCGTACTTTGCAACACAAGCTCCCTGTGAGAACCAAGACACTTTTATATTTCCGTTGACTCAACAAATTCCACATCTTGAGATGTGTTTGGGGACTAGTGACAATTACCGTACTATATTCATGTGTTAGAAAGAGATGGAACACATTTCTGCTGAATACGTGGAAAAAGTGTATAAAGCTGGAAGAATTCTCAATCTATTCATCATTTAGTGTTTGCGAGTGTCACAAGTGTAAAGATGACTAAAGTCAACATTGTTGAAGATATGAATATTAGAACACTACTCACACAGTTTAACGGTGAAGAGTTTGACACTTCGGTCCTGTAAGTTATTATTATTTATTGCTTTTTTCAATTAGATGATAAATTACCGCTTATAGATTTGAACCTCCACTAAAAGGGTTTATTGAACTAAATAAGGTTGAGTTAATAAGCAATAAGTTATTATCACAAATTGTTCAATAGCTAAATAACTGTTTGATTTAGCAATCAATCAATACTTCCATTGAGCTTGCCTGAAATTATTTCACCGCTGCCTGACACTCCTGAGCCACCACCAACGCGAGCAACATCTGTTCAACCTCCACTGTCGCTTGGTAAACCTCCACCATCATTGGACCAACCTCCTAAAAAAAGGAGTAGATTAAGCCTAATCAAGAGGGTCAATGTAGAGGAGGAACAGATGTCCGAGGATGAGTTCGTTGGAACAACAGCTGTTCCTAAAAAGTAAGTAAATGACTTATAGCAATTTAATGAGCATATCTAACTACTTTGTGCTATTCATCACAGATGCAAGGACCCTAGAACCATAAAGAAGGGAGGAAAGCAACAACAACCACAGAGGCAGCACCAGACACAGACAATAAAACCTCAGATACAATAACAGCAGCTACTGCAACCCAAAGAAGCGCTACGAAAACAGCAGCAGCATCAGCAACAACTCCATCAACCACGATCCCAGTAAGTCTGATTGTATTGCACGTTTACTTTTTGATCCCTTTAACAAATAAACAATATCTTAACAGGGGAAAGAATCTTGCAATTATAAAAGAGATGTTTGGGGATGAGGAAAACGAAACTCCTAATACGCAATGTAGAATTGTGGAGGACATGCTATTTTAAGTATCTTAAAGACTACTTCCCAGCCTCCAGCAGGAGTTTGACAAGCTGGAGAGGCAGAATGTTGAAGCTGACGAGTGGTTTAGGGGTGTACAGCAGAAGCACCTCGCCGAGCAAAAGCAGCGAGGGGAGCTTCTAATAAATGTAAAGAGGAAGTTAGAAAATATTAATTTAATCATTAAAAAATTGAATGATTTGAAATAAATATTGTTCTAAAAATATTTCACAGTTTCATTTGACCCTTCCCTTTCTATTTGCGCAAATTACTTGATGAGGGCAGAACAAAACTTCCTCAAGCTTCGAATACACCTGACAGTTTCAACAGAATTTATTATATCAACTTCTGTAAATGGATTACTTCTCTCGTAGTACACACTATATTTTCATATACCCTATGGTTAGACAGTAGTTTTAATCATAGATACTAAAGGGGTGATGATACTTAAGTGAATATTATATTTAATTCTTTGAATCAACATTAACAAAGTGGATCCGTTTCCTTTTTTTATATATATTCTAGGTTACATTTATTATAGGTCAATCCATTTAAGGTAAATAAGGCAACTAAATTTCTTAAAATAAAAATGAGTTTGTTTATTTGCAAAACAATATAAAATCATCTATAAATACATATAATCTGAATGTGATATTCAACTAAGCAACTTAGTCTTCAACGAATATAACATTTGTAGTTTCACCAAACACTCCTTCGCTTATCAAATAAATTATCTGTCCTTTGGTGATATCCTCATTTAAATCGTCAATTGCTTCTTCAGAGAACTTTTCGGTGAACCGATGAGGCAATATGGTCGTGAAGTCCTTACTTTCGACAACCACTTTATCACAATATTTGGTTGGAATCCTCTCAAATAATACAATCTCAAACTTTTCACCTACTTTCAGTTTTTTATCGTTTATAAATGGTTTCAAATGTGAAGAAACGTTAATATATTCTAAAAAGGATGACATGATGCTTCTTATTTTCTAAATTCAAGACTTTTTCCATGATTAATGGATATCATTACGAAATAGACAAAAAATCCTTTCAAATGAGATAAAAATCATTGACATTGGTAGAAAATTGTAGGAGTAATTAAAGATTAAAAATTAATTATGTGTTTTTTAGTTCAGCTTTATTCTCACCGCTGGCGCTGTCGTCGAATTTCTGAAATTTCGATTTATACCAATGTGCACGATGGTTTTTCTGCTGGATTTTTCATGGAAAATCAATGTGAAACGTGTCGATTTTACGATAAATATCAACTTTATTCATCTGAGAATTAGATGAGTTGGATTTTAATCGATTTTCTTTCGAAATTTTTAGTGTAAATCGTTGTAATTTGATCGAAGACAATATTGGAAAAAAACACAACGATTTCGAAATGGTAACGTGTTTAAAGGAGAATCATTTGATAATCTACACAGTCCCTAATTGAATGAAACCAAATTCATGGGAAAATGTTGAGAATTATGGAAATTATTGAGAAAAATGTTTGTCTATAACGATGGTCGAAGTTTAACATTGAATTACAAGCTCTATGGAAAAAGTTCCCAATTCTTATGGCAATCATCGTAAAATTTGAGAAGTTCCCTTTAAAATGGTTTGAAATTTATAAGAATTGACTGAAAATTGTAAAGATCATTAACAATTTTGATCTTCTAGGTAGCAGCAGTTGAATGTATTTTAAGGAAGTTTTATGTTCAATTTCATAATCAATTCGTCCAGGTTGGCACCAACAAAAGCACCAACACTTTGTTTTAGGAATCGCTTTTATTATTAAATTTTGTAAACGAAACACTTCAACGTTCAACAAAATACGAGGCACTTTGTTTTAAAAATCGCGACAATTTATTTTTAAATTAAACAAAACCGATTTCACGACCGATTTTCGAAACGGTGTTAACATCTCGACGACGAAAATTTGAATGAACAAGATTCGAAAATTACGTTAAGTAATCATTCCTTTGTTGTATTCTTATCAAAAATTGGAAAAAAAGTTGTTTGGCCGTACGTACAAGAGTACGTAACCGGCAAAAAACAAGATAACTTAAAAGTGTTAGTTTACGTAACGCCGTAACGCTAAAATTATAAAATTTTAGAATATTATACATTTTGTATTGTAAATAATAAATTTAAGTCCAATATTCAAATATTTTGTATTGACGGTGATTTCTACCTAATTTATCGGTCTAAATAGTTTGAAAATAAGTTTAGATTGTTTAAATATTTTTCCCTGAGACTTTTGTTGCTAAATTATTTAAAGAATAATCGCAAAAATTATAGTATTGGAAAACACAGAATAATTAACTAACAATTAAGTCCCAAAGTAGTAGTAGTAATAGGGTCTAAATTAGCATCATATTCTATAAAATGATGCAAATTGAGAAACATACGAACATACCGCGTGTTTCAATTAAATGTTGCTATCTCTAAGCATGAACGATTTGAAAAATTCAAGGGGGTTTTTAGAAAAGGTTCCTTGGAGATCATTTTATCAAAATTTGAACCCTGTAGCTCATTTGGAAGATGGGCAAAAAACGCTAGTTTTAGACAAGGCTGATTCTTGAAACCGAGATTATTTGTGCCAATATTATACACCTAATTTTATACAACCAGCAATACTTTTCTCATTAGTTCAGATATAAACCGCCAGTTCACCAGTTGTCGATCAACTACTTCAATTCATTTGCGTCTCCACTATCCAAGATGTCTGCCACCATAGATGAACACGTTTTTTTAATCGGATGATCACCCTACCTTCCAATTGACATAATGGCGCTAAAATTTGGTTATGTTTGTATTGTTTACATTTTTAGAAATCAATTTTTCATCGGAAAATCCATAAAAACTTGCAATTTTCAGGGTAAAAATTGATTTTATTTAAGTTGGCAATTAAATTTGTTTTATTTTTCAACGAAAATCTTGCTTATTTTAGGTTATATGATGGGAAATTTATTGGAGGCAGAAAGTGGTGAAATTCACTTGCTTTTCGACGTGAAAACACAAATCCGTGTTAATCAATTGAAAATGAAAGTAATTTACTTTCAAATGGTGTTTTATTCTTATCAATTTGTTGAAAATTATGTAAAATAATGGCCAATTTTGATGATGGACAATTTTATGGAATTACAAGTTTTCATGAAGAATTCTTCAATTTTAAAACTAATCATCGTAAAATTTATACAAATTCCTTCAAAATGGTATGAAATTTTAAAGAATTAATTGTAAATTATAAGAATTATAAGCAATTATGTTTTGCAGGTTTTTGTATGCGGTATGCAGAATCGATAGAATGGCATTTTAAATGAAATTCAAGACTTTTTCCATGATTAATGGATATCATCGTAAAATAGACAAAAAATTCCTTTCAAATGAGACAAAAATCATTGAAATTGGTAGAAAATTGTAGGAGTAATTAAAGATTAAAAAGTTAATTATGTTTTTTTAGTTCAGGACTTATTCTCACCGATGGCGCTGTCGTCGAATTTCCGAAATTTCGATTTATACCAATGTGCACGATGGCTTTTCTGCTGGATTTTTCATGGAAAATCAATGTGAAACGTGTCGATTTTACGATAAATATCAACTTTATTGATCTGAGAATTAGATGAGTTGGATTTTAATCGATTTTCTTTCAAAATTTTTAGTGTAAATCGTGGGAATTTGATCGAAGAAAATATTGGAAAAAAACACAACGATTTCGAAATGGTAACATGTTTAAAGGTGAATCATTTGATAATTAACAAAGTCCCCAATCGAATGAAACCAAATTCATGGGAAAAATGTTGAAAATTATGGAAATAATTGAGAAAAACGTTAGGCCATACCGATGGATGACAATTTCATGGAATAACAAGACATTATTGATAAATTTTTCGATTCTAATGGCATTCATCGTAAAATTTATGTAAATTCCTTTAAAATGGTATGAAATTTTAAAGAATTCATTGGAAATTATAAGAATCATAAACAATTCTGTTTTAACTTGTTTTAGTATGCTGTATGCAGAATCGATGGGATGGCATTTTAAATAAAATTCAAGGCTTTTTTCATGATTAATGGATATCATCGTAAAATAGACAAAAAATCCTTTCAAATGAGATGAAAATCATTGAAATTGATAGAAAATTGTAGGAGTAATTAAAGATTAAAAATTAATGATGGTTGAATGAACTATGAGAATAGTAAATTTGCCTATTTTTTCCTTTTTTACGTTCTGTTTAGAGGATTTTAGAACTAATCAATCACAAGCCGATTTGAATTTCCACAAATATATAAAAATCCGCGTGTGCTACAGAAAAATAAATTGAAATTGTCAAAGTGACGAGCGTGCTTCAGTATCGTGCATATTCGAATCTAAATTTTGGTACCCTTGTGAAAATGCCATTTTTTACATTTTCTAACGAAGAATAGTCTGACATGCATTTGCTTTATGGGGAGGTTGGTTAAAACAATCGAACAGCAGTATGAAGATACAGGGAGCCATACCCAAATAGGCGTGTACCACAGCTCAGTGCTTTCAGTCGTGTTAACCAAAAATTACACGGATTTGGAACCTTTAATTAAAATATTTGGAATCTTGGGAGAAATCCTAATCCAGATGTTGTGGTACGAGATGAAGAAATCTTGACTAGGGTAAATGAACATCCGAATTTAAGTAATCGACAAATTAGTCGAATGGTCGGCACATCATCATTTACAGTGTGGAATGTCTTAAAAAAGGAACAAATTTATTAATACCATTAATCTCGTGTACAAGGGTTGCAATCAGAAGATTATGTACGTAGAGTTGATTTTTGCCCGTGGCTTCTGAGAAGACATAATGCGGACCCACATTTTATTGAGAACATAATGTTTACAGATGAATGTAATTTTTCAAGAAATGGCATCTTTAACTTGAGAAATCTGTATTACTGGTCCAACGAAAATTCTTTATTTGCAAGAGCACGTCATAATCAACATTAATTTTCGATAAATGTATGGAGTAAGTTTTTTAGAAATGACATAGTTGGGCCATTTATTTTGGGTGATTGGTTAAATAGAGAATTGTATTTGAATTTTTTACGAAGAAATGTAGAAAATTTACTCGATAATTTGCCATTAGCAATTCGAAGAAAGGTATGGTTAATGCAAGATGGTGCACTAGCACACTTCCACTATGATGTGATGAATAATTTAAATATAGAATTTGGTAATCAGTATATGGGTCGGAACGGACCTATAGCTTGGCCTCCAAGATCGCCGGACATTAATCCTTTAGATTCTTACTTCCGGGGTCACACGAAATCAATAATTTATGATGTCACGGTTCCTGAGAATAGAGCGGATTAATTAAATAGGATTCAGAGTGCGTCCAACGAAATACGTGTTGACCACAACACATTAGCTTCTGTTAAAAATTCATTATTACGCCGGCTAAGAGCCTGTATTCGTCAAAATGGACATCAATTCGAACATCTTCTGTAGATGTATTATCCTCTTATAGTTATTGTTGTTTTATTAATATTATTAATTCACCTAATAAATTCCCCTGTTATTTTTTCCATTGTTGTTGTTTTGAATTCTATATTGCGAAACGCCACTGCCTTTAAAAGTCAATTTTGTCGAGTCTGTTTTTTTTTTAATCAGATTACTTTGATTCCATCAAAATCGTAATAACTTTTTATAGGTTTACTTTAAACTTTTTCTGTTACGAAATTAAAAAAAAAGCCTTTTATTTTCTGCAATTTTGGCTTTTATTCGGCCCTTCCAACATCATGTTACGCGTTGATCGCTTACTTACATAACATCCTGTATATATTTCAATAAGAACCCCTGTGTTGATTTTATTTTGTTTTATGAAAATGCCATCTGTTTTGTCCTGGCACTGGAATTTTCCTATCAACTTTCAATTATTACATTGCGGCAGGTAAATGGTTTATAAGTGGCCTTAAAACACGAGTAAGCATGACAAGCGTTGATTCATTGATCGATGAAATAGCCACATTGTTTACACTATGCCGGACCTTCGGTTCACTCTGGATCAAGACATTTCTATCTATTTTTATATACATTTGTATCTATATGTATGTGTTCACCTGTTTCTCTATCAATTTATACAGTGTGAGTCTAGTGTCTCGCATTATGTAAATAAATTCTGTATAAATCAAAATTTATGGAAGCGCCGAAACATGGAAATTTTTATTTTTCAATTATTTTATTCCGGCATTGGACTTATCGCATCATTTTTCAACAATTACCCTATGGTAGGTCAGCAGTTAGCTTATGATCATTAAACACGAGTAAGCATGACAAGCATTGATTTATTGACGGATAAAATAGCCACATGGTTTGCACTTACAAGTAAACCTTACGAAGTCGAAACTCCCAATTTTGATGATTTTTGGTATATAAGTAATTCATTCTATTCTAAGGGGTGCATGTTTTGTCATTCGTGCCCATATGCAAGTTTAAGGGAGAAAATGGGGGTTGAAGTTACCCCTGCAAAATCAGTTTTTGGGCAATTTTTTCTAGAACAGTTCAATATTTTTTGACAATTCAAAAACGGAAAGATAGACATTTGTGAGGGCTACAACGTGGTAGAAACCAATTGTCAATATCTTGTTGGGGGTAGAAATGAAAGGCACCTATGTGCCGTTTTTTACGGTTTTTTGCAATTTTACACCCCATGGGAAAAGATATTAATACGAAAACTTTTTATAGTAGTAGAAACTTGCAAAATAAAAGTTACCTGTTCGAGGGTTTTTCATAATTTTTAATTGTTACTCCATAAATAATTCTTAAGTGTTATAATTTTAGGGGTGAATTTTGGCTATGTATATTATTTTTTGAAATCGTTTATATGTGGGTGTTGAAGGCATGTGAAGAACCTTTCAAATGATATATAAATAACTACCTCAAACTACTCCATAATGAATTGTGCTAATATAAATTTATAGAAAAATATTTTATTTCTATTAGTGATTCAGTCTGAAATCTCGCACAATGCAGATAACTACTTTTTTCACCCTAATTTCTAGAATCGTCGAGACAGGCGACTTTTTAATTTTCTATGACTTTTAGGCCATGTTCACATGACAGAAATTTGACGAGCGCTTTTGAGGATGATTTTCAAAATTGATGGTCCATAAAAGTTTGGGGGGAATAATCGATAATCGTGTAATCGGTCTTTTTCTTTTTTGAAAATTATTTAAATGGGGAGAAATACTTGCGATTTCTCCAACACGACCTTCCTATATTACTTGAAGATGTTAATTTGAATATTCGAAGGTCAATGTGATTGCAATGGGCCTACGTTAAAGAGTTTCTCCTACGACAATTGAGGACGTGAAACAAAGAATTACTGTCGCATTTCATTCAGTTGATCAATTATTATTAAGTAGAGTCAAGCTCTCGTTTGTTAGGCGTTGGGCAGTTTGCGGGGAACAGGGTGGAGGTTTATTTGAACATTGACTTTAAAAAAGAGCCATGTTTTATGTTCAGAAAAAATAAAAAATTAAATAAAAGTGTATGTACTAATTTGTAATGATTCAGATCTAGTGGTCTTATTTTTTTATTAACGACTTTTTAAAACATCTCATTAATTCGTTCACAAAAGTTTTTTACAGAGTTGCCAAAAGGAAATATGTCAAATTTATTGATTGCAGCCTACTTCAGTTTTTTTATAAATCAACAAATAGGGTTTTTCATAGCAATCTATCGCTTTTTTTTAATCCATACTAAAATGAAAAGGCATCAACGTTGATACAATTTTTAAAAGAAATCTCATCAGTTTTTCAAAATTAACCTGCCAAGCAGTACATCGTTGAAAAGCTTATCGAAAATGCTATCGAATGGTAGTGCAAGATATAAGGCGTTCCTTTTGAAAGAAACGAATAATTTACAATTTTGCGTTAAGGTCCGCCCTGTACACAAAAATTGGAATAGGATGATGAGTAAGCACTTAAATAAAAATTGAGAATATGGAAAAAGGCTGGATATTTCGATCGCTCCCTTAGCTGCAGTAATTAAGCCGTGACCATAAGTCTTCGACTACAGTCTTCTTGATGAGAATCAAAAGGCCTTTTTAATGATGCAAGTATATATATGGGGGTTCCTATTTAAAAAAACATAAGTTTGGTGCGCTAGCCTGTATTGTAGTTAGCAATAAATAATATATATAATTTTAAAATGTGCAGAACGTCTGTAGCTACTACCTAAAAAACTTCTTGTCGATATCTCAAATAGTACAGAAGATATTGAGGTTCCTCTTACGCCAGGGACACCCTGTATTTATATACGATCGTTCATATGAAACGCGTGTTGACGACCGTCGACGCTTGTCAACGCTACGTTTTGAAAAAAAGTCTCTACACGCTCGTTGCCGAGCGTTTTTAAATGTATTTGATATTCATATGCTGTTCAGATGAGCGTTCACATGACCTAAATTTGACGCGTCTTTTTGAGGGGCGCGCTTGGAAACTCCACACAATTCAGATAAAGTAGGACGAGTAGTATAAATATGTATGTTCTGGACCTGGAAGTCGGAGCCAATTTTCAAAATCTCCCGCCAATTGACATCAGGAAGTGACGTCACAGCGCGGGAGATTTGAAATTTCAAATCGACCAACTTAAAATCTTGAAAACTAAATTTCCCCAGACTTTCTGCCAACCTAAAATCTATGCAACTAAATTCCCCCAGATTTCTTGCCAACCTAAAATCTATACAATTAAATTCCCCCAGATTGGAGTCAACCTAAAATTCTAGTATCTAATGTCAATTTGTAGCCTTGTAAACAGCCGTAACGGTTGCAAATTTGAAAGAAGTTGTTTTTATAGTTGAAAGCAATCCAAATCTACGTTGTCAAATTAGCCCAGCCTAGCCTGACTTTAAAAAGATCAGTAACATTTGTTTGATTACAAATATGACAGATGTTCGTTTCAAGGTACAATTCAAGTTGTTCATCACTTAAATTCTCCATTGGTTTCGGTTTCATTAGAATTTTATTATAAATTCTTTGTATATCGCACGTTAATGATTTTACAAATTGATCAGCACAATCTTTACCTTTGTAAACTTGTAATTTATCGAAACTCTGATCGAACGAAAGTAGTATAGTATTGCCGATTCTGGACTACTTCTGAAACTTTATAGCGCATGCTCGACAGAGGAATGTGTATATATTCTATTACGCAATGCTAAGAAACAGTATTTGGAAGTGAGCCACCTTTGTGAAAATGACTACATCCTTTTTAAATTGTGTCAACTCGTCGCTATACATAAAACCATTTGTAGATGTCAAGTCGTTGGAGATTGATGAAAGATATGAAATCAAATCGTTTTGATAGGATAAACACTAAGAATGGTGATGTAGTGGTAGTGGAGTGCAGAGACTTCAAAGTTATATTTCCTCACCGCTTTGCACAAATGTTTACAGAAAGTAAAATAGATGACTTAAATGTAGATATTTTTAAAGGAAGTTTGATCTTCATGATTAGTGAAGGACCTGCTGGAGAAACCACAAATATTAAGTTTGTTGAAGGCTAATTCCGGTGCGCATGTCTGCAGTACCTTGCCTTATTTATTTTCGACTGACACCTCTAATTTATCATTACTCAGAATGTTTCCATCACAGCTCTTCATTGTAACGAGTGTACTCGTGAACAACAAATTATTCACATCAATTCCTTTTGATATTTCGGCATGCTTTGCAACAGTTGACTATAGCAACACCTTCGATGAGGCATGGCCTATTAAATGGTGTTAAATGGATATTTATGCTGGAATGTGTACATTACCACTACATAAGGCACATGATATAGTTTCATTTAAAATACGCTATTTGTTGCCAAACCAAACATATATTGATGGTGAATGGCAAACAGTAGTTAGTGAGAATTTTTGATAAAGGTGAAAATATCTTAATGAAAGACTGTGCATGGATCACTCAATGTGGTTATCAAGATGTTAGTGATATGATGTTTGCTGTAATAGGAGTAATTCTCTTTTGGTTAAGCATAGGACAAATTTTAAACAAATTGTGAATAGTGTTAACCCGACGTGTGTACGAAATTAATTAATATATTAGTAAAAAATTAAATAAAAATCGTTGATACAGTAGTGTTTTATTTATATTGTTTTATTCACATTTTACTATGTTAGGCTACCTTTGCTAATCCAGCTGTTGAATTTCTTATCAACTCCAAGCCCCTTTACTAGCAGTTTATTTCCATTCCTCTTGAGAACTATTTCTACTAAAAATACATACTCGCAAAATAGGAATGGCTATGATACAAGCGAACCATCTTATTTCAATTGAAAACGTAACAAAGAACTACCAACCCATCAATGTGTGCATCGATTAAGCAATTTGTGAATCTGCATATTTGGCAAACTATAAGGCTTTGAAGGTCTTCATTGCAACCTTAGACTCTAAAAGTTTGAACTACACATTCCAACCACTTCATAATGTAGAGCATCTCAGAATCAAGGAATGGTTACAGAAAAACAATGAAGAAGGGTTGAGAAATCGTCGAACAGAAGTGGGTTGGGCAAGTGGGCCTGACTCTATGGTTTGGCCATCAACTAATTTATGTGAATACCAATACACTATATAACTATTGCATTCAATAACCGAGAAATAAATAGATCTTAATAAAAAACAATTGAAATTTTATTTCCTTTATTCAGATACTATCTTACAATAAGTTACAAATACATGAAGTGAAATTAGTAAAACTATAAAACAATTCACATTGCCACTCTAGCCATGTTTCGCGATGCAACATATTTAGCAACTCTGTCGTGAATTATCAAACAGTAAGCTGTTGTCTTATCGGGAATATTTTTGGTGGTTTCAAATTCAATTCGTATGTCCCCGGGACTTCTTTTGACTTGCTAATTTTGCTTTGAACAATCAATTATAACTATCGGAGCTTTATTCCTGAACTCTTCAGGCGTTAAAAGAGGCTCTCTAGCTTTCCACAGAAATGATTCCTGGAATTCTATGTACATTTTGTATAGAGCTGCAAACCGATTTTTATCGAAATTTAAATTTAAATTGTCATAGGGATACATAACGTCATTTTGGAATACTTTAATGTCTGTCAAAGAACAATGATCAAATTGACTGCTGTCTTTATTGTATTGATTTTTCCTATCAAAGCCCAAAAGAAAATTGTACTGAGGCCTCTCCATAGAAGTTTTGATTGGCCACATGTCTCTTTGTCTGTGGCAAAAGAGGGTACTCATAGAATTCTCTGCTTCTAAATGGGATGCTCAACTCTCTATCTTTCTTGAGTATATCTAGTAATTGTATTCTCTCAGCAGTTGATACTGAAATATGTGGCAAAATACTTTGTAGATTTCGACTTTGACTGACTTGCTTCCGTCGTACAACAAAGCATTTATGTCGGTATTACTTCTAAGTAGGACAAGTTCCTGTTGTAAATTTAAAATTATCTTTCGGAAATCATCACAAAAACCCAAAAACATTCGTAGCGGCACTATAGCATTGAATATTCCTGTTGCTGTATCCATTATTGTGGATTTCCTCTAAAGGAAACCACCCTGCATTCTTGAGCGCAATGCTTTGATTTTTGTTGTAGGTAGCAAGTCCTTTCATTACGGTTGCCATTCCAGGATTCTTAAAGCGATCGATAACGTTTCCACCTATTTCATATCGTATTTCATCAAAGAGAAAGAGAATTTCGTTGTTAATAAATCGTACTCCATCAAACCGAGCAGGGGTTTCCCCTTGCGTCGCTACAACTTTGCCATCAATGTACAGGTCACTGTACCATGGTAGCGAGTACAAATCTTGTTGTTGCATCGGTATTCTTATTTCATCGTTGTTATTGCACGAATTAGAAGCGTAAGGTTGGTGCTTATGTTTCTCTGCATAAGTTATCGCTTCATCAAAAACTACTTTTTCATTCACGTAGAGAATATTTCTGTTCATTTTGAACAACTGTAAATTCTAAAGAATTGGAGGAACCTTCTATCGTTTGCAGTTAACTGCGCGAGACTTGAGCCTCTTATGACCACAATGTTTTTGTTTACACGGCTTTTATGTCTGTGATGAGTAACAGAATGTTGTTGGTTAAAAACAATGCTCACAGCAGTTTTTTCAGAGCTTTTGAAGATGCAGTCTTACTGTAACGACTTCACCTCAAATATTGACAGTCTTTCCGTCTTGGTCTGTGATTTTTATAATAATTTCAGCAATTTCCGCTGACGCTGATTGGTAAATAGATTACGTCGGATGGTGCTTCCACAGTTCGATATCCAGGAGAAACAAGCGGAAAGAACTCATGAATTATGTGAACTTGCTTGCCATTACGATATGAGCCCGCTACAATGATTACATTCAACGCACAAAGCATTGAGCTTCAAAATTTTGGATGGATTGTCGGATACATGTTTGCCGTTACGGAAAGAGCCTGCAACAATGTTACATTCAATGCACAAAGCATTTAGCTTCAAAATATAGGATAGAGTGTCTGATACATGTTTTCCGTATGCCATTAGTTTTCTGCGTTCGTATCCAATCAATTCACCTACTGTACCATCTTCAGAAAAGTCTACATCAAACGCACACTTGAGTTCACATTTCAGAGGATTGTTGTTACCTTTAATTGTTAAAAGGCGACTATTCCTATAGTATGACTTTTACCTGGTTCGCCTAAAGTCAGTCGATTTAGCTTCCTATTTAAGAAATTGCTGATGTCATCGATTTCGTACGAGCCCTCAGGAATTTCAATACACTCTTTTCTACCATCATCAGCAAAGTAGTGAAATTTGTTGTTGCTAGTGTCAATATTGGGAATTGAGTTGTATGTTTCCAAGTTGATCAGTCCAATTACGTAATTTGCGTTTTCCAATATAAGAGGAGGATAACAGTTAGCTTATAGAACCGCCTCAGTTCCAGACAACATAAATGTGTATGACATTATCTGTTCGTTTACCATGTAGCGAAAGAACTGACTAGTTATTCTTCTGACACAAATTTTTATAGTCCACAAGAAACTTTAAGCCAAGATGTCCTCACACGAACGTATCGTATGTTTGAAATTTTTCATGATTATAGAGAATTTTGCATTCACCTGATGAATTTTGATATTTTACTAATTCCAATGGAGGTCTTAAGTCACCATTAGCTGTCAAAATATGTTGCGTTGTTGCCACATTTCACGTAAGCCGTCCAATGAGTTCCAGGGTCGCTCACAGTGTCGAGATTAACAGTTCCACATTCATTGGTATATGGGCCTGACTTTGGCAGTGCATCTCTCATGAAGACGCCTCAAACATTTTTAATTTCTGACTGTTTAGCATACTTAGAAAGTTCTATATCTGTAAGGGCCCTATTGGGTAGTTTTAGTGACGGGCTTTTGGAGGCTTTGGAGATGATAAAAAAAGCCCTAGTCCAAATTTGTATGGTTTTAGTTATAGCCCTTTTCCACTTTTGCCAAGTGATATGGCCTCCATTGTTTTGTTGTGCCTTTGGCTTTCCTTCAGTCGCTCGTTAGCAGCTTTGGTCTCATTAGCGGTCTTTGCAATTGCTGCAGTTCCACCAGCAACTGAGCCTAATGCTCCGAGAGCTGCAGATATAGGAAGGAAAGGTAAAAAGCCTCCACTATTGGGGACTGGTATAACACTCACAGACATCACCCCTCTGCACCCTTTTAAACTTTTTGCTGCCTTAAGGGCAACACCTAAGGCTTCTTTAATACCATTAAATTTTTTAGCTTTCACTGCATTTTACGCTGCCTCTTACAAGCTGACTAAATGCCTCTTTTCAGGTCCACGTTTTTTGCCTTTTTGAGGATTTGCTGTGAACTCTTGTTGATGATGGACTACTGCAGCCCATATCCAAGTTTAATTTTGGCCGACATGGCGGCACAAACTCCCAATGCTGCAGCTTTTTCACCGATCGATGAGTTCAGACGAATGAAGCCTTCGTTTCGCCTCGTCTATTATAGCCTTATCTGCTTAGTGTCTTTGACCTAAGTCGTTCTTTGTTGCGTAGGCGATATCCTGCTAATTGCATGCCTAATCTAGTTTATTTACGTTCTGATCTCCCCTTCTAAACCGTTTAGATAATTTCGTACCCGGTACACAATAGTTGTATCCTGGAATATGCAACCTCAATTGGGAGCTTGTTAAATCAGGATGTTCCACAAATCCGTTATCTTCCAGTTTACGTTTCTGCGACTGAAATCGCTATGACTAGTCAACAAACATTTTATAGCTTTCCAACGCTGTCAGAAGCTACATTGGCTGTCCTGCGTATGCTCGACGTATTTTATAAAGGATCACGTTCACAGGAATTAAGAGGTCAGGTCATTAAATTTTCACAATGCGCTTTATAGAAAGGACTTTAAAATTTGCCTATTACAAAACTATGACATCAACAGCTCTAACAGTTTCAAAAGGCATGGTGAACTACTGCCAACGTCTATTACGGGTGTCTTCGGGTAGGACCAAACTGTGGGAAGACTAATGTTGTATTGAAATCTGCTGGAACTTAAAAATGGCCTTAGATTTGAGATCGTCATACGTGTTTTCAAAATCTCTATATCAATCTAAATATAAATACTTAGAAGAATTGTTGAAGCCAATAGAGGGAGTTACCTATGCACCATTCAGTAGTTTAGATGATAACATACTCCCCCCGCAAGAAGCCAAGCCAAACACTGTCTTTACTCTTGATGATGTCGTGTGTGATAAACAAAACACCTCATGAAGGAGTATTTTAGCATGGGTAGACATAAAATTGTAGATTGCTTTTACTTGTGTCAGACCCATGTGGGTATACCAAAGCATCTGATTCGTGATAATCCAAA
>JAJEOX010000009.1:0-121991 GCA_020740385.1 Mylabris phalerata
CAGCAAGCTATGACACGTGATGATTTAGTAATTTGTTAGGACGTGAAATTAGTGTATTACAACGTTAGCAAGTGGGTGCAGCGCCTATTTCACACCTAAATTTTGAAATTTCATGTAAAAAATAGTCAATTTGATGGTCAAACAGGCATGGTTTTTCATGAGAATTTCTATTTTTCTTAATTAATGAAATTTTCAACATCACGTATGTTTCTACTAGATGAGATGCTGTTTGTTTGATCCAAGAAATAAAGTTGGCTTCCAACACAGGACTTTTTCGAAATTTTATGAAGGCAAAAAAATTGCTTTTTTTTTTTCAAAACCGAGACTTGGATTTATCCAATGTTTGGTATCGTTTTATGGTGATAAAGTGTACAGTGAGCTATTACACGTGATGATTTTGAGTACTTTCCTTGACGTGAAATTAAAGTTTACATTGTTAGCAAGTAAGTGCGACGACTATCTCGCAAACCTAAATTTCGAAATTTCTTGCAAAAGTAGTCAATTTAATGTCAACAAATACAAGTTTTTCATGAAAATTTCCATTTTCTTAGGTAAATGCAATTATCAATTTTTTGCTGTTTTTCTATGGAATGAGA
Organism: Mylabris phalerata; assembly: GCA_020740385.1. Classification (NCBI taxonomy): domain Eukaryota; kingdom Metazoa; phylum Arthropoda; class Insecta; order Coleoptera; family Meloidae; genus Mylabris; species Mylabris phalerata. Next base: position 597 of record JAJEOX010000009.1, read on the forward strand.
TGCTGTTTGTTTGATGTCCAGTGCAAAAAGTTGCTCCAAAGAGAACTTTTTTCGAAATTTTTATGGGCAAAGAAATGTGCTAATTTTCTTCCAAACGGAGAACGATTTAAGTTACTTTTTGGTACGTTTTACGGTGACAGAGCGTTCTGCGGAGCTATGACACGTTATGATTTCGGAATCTCTAATGACGGGAAATTTAAGTTTACAACGGTTAGCAAGTAGGTGCAACACACTATTGTCAACACCTTTATTTTTGAAATTTCGTGTGCAAAGTAGTCAATTTAATGTCCAAAACAGGGATATTTTTTCATGAAAATTTATATTTCTAGTTAATGAAATTGGCAACTTTTCTGGTTTTTTGTATGAAAGAGAGATGCTATTATTTCGATTCCTCCCTGTGCAAAAAAGTTGCCCAAAAGAGAACTTTTTTTCAAAAATTTTATTAGCAAAAATTGCAATGATCTCCTAACGGAGACGATTTAGACAATTTAGGTAAAGGGGTTTTTTTTTTTTCTTTTTTTTTTTTTATGGGTGATTGAGCGTTGCTGCGAAGCTATGACACGTTTATGATTTTATTGATCTTATCAACGTGAAATTAATAGTCTTACTACGTAAGCAAGTTCGGTGCAACGCCGATTGTCTCACTAAAATTTGAAAATTTCAGATGTAAAAAATAGTCAATTTGTTTTTTTTATGGTTAAACATGCAAATGTTTTTCATGAAAAATTTCTATTTCTAGTCAATAAAAGTTGGCATTAATTCTGACTTATGTGTGTTTTATAGAATGAGATGCTGTTTGTTTGATCCAGTGCAAAAAATTGCTTCAAAGAGCACTTTTTCGAAATTTTATGAGCAAAAATTGCTTTTTTTTTTCCAAACGGAGGCGATTTATCCAATTTTGGTACGTTTTAAGGTGATTGAGCGTACAGCAAGCTATGACGCCGTCATGATTTAGTAATTTAATGACGTGAAATTAGGGTTTACAACGTTAGCAAGTAGGTGCAACGCCTATTTCACACCTAAATTTTGAAATTTCATGTAAAAATAGTCTATTTGAAGGTCAAACAGGCATGTTTTTCATGAAAATTTCTATTTCCTGTAAATGAAATTGGCAACTTTACTAATTTTCTATGGAATGAGATGCTGTTTGTTTGATCCTGTGCTAAATTTGCTCAAAAGAGGACTTTTTCGAAATTTTATGAGCAAAAATTGCTTTTTTCTCCAAACGGAGACGATTTAGCCAATCATAGTACGTTTTATGGTGATAGAGCGTACAGCGAGCTATGACACGTGATGATTTAGTAATTTTTATGACGTGAAATTAGGGTTTACAACGTAAGCAAGTAGGTGCAACGCCTATTTCACACCTAAATTTTGAAATTTCATGTAAAAATAGTCTATTTGAAGGTCAAACAGGCATGTTTTTCATGAAAATTTTCTATTTCCTGTAAATGAAATTGGCAACTTTACTAATTTTCTATGGAATGAGATGCTGTTTGTTTGATCCTGTGCTAAAATTTGCTCAAAAGAGGACTTTTTCGAATTTTATGAGCAAAAATTGCTTTTTTCTCCAAACGGTGACGATTTTGCCAATCTTGGTACGTTTTATGGTAATAGAGCGTACTGCGAGCTATGACACGTGATGATTTAGTAATTTCATGACGTGAAATTTGGGTTTACAACGTTAGCAAGTAGGTGCAACGCCTATTTCACACCTTAATTTTGAAATTTCATGTAAAAATTTTCAATTTGATGTCAAACAGGAACGTTTTTCATAAAAATTTCTATTTCTAGTAAATGAAATTTGCAACTTCAGTTATTTTTTTAAGGAATGAGATGCTGTTTGCTTGATCCAGTGCAAAAAATTGCTTAAAAGGGGACTTTTTCGAAATTTTATGAGCTAAAATGTCTTTTTTCTCCTAACGGAGACGATTAAGCCAATTTAGGTACGTTTTAAGGTGATACAGCGTACAGCGGGCTATGACACGTGATGATTTAGTAATTTTATGACGTGAAATTAGGGTTTACAACGTGAGCAAGTAGGTGCAACGCCTATTTCACACCTAAATTAAGAAATTTCATGTAAAAAATAGTTAATTTGATGGTCAAACAGGCATGTTTTTCATGAAAATTTCTATTTCTAGTAAATGAAATTGGCAACTTTACTCATTTTTTATGAAATGAGATGCTGTTTGCTAAATCCAGAGCAGAAAGTTGCCCTAAAGAGGACTTTTTCTCGGTATTTTATTAGCAAAAATTGCAACTTTCTCTAACGGAGACGATTCAGCCAATTTAGGAACGTTCTCTGGTGATAGAGCTTTCTGCAAGCAATGACACGTTATGATTTAGGAATTTCAGAACGGAAAATTTAAGTTTACAACGTAAGCAAGTAGGTGCAACGCCTATTTCACACCTAAATTTTGAAATCTCCTGCAAAAGTAGTCAATTTAATGTCTAACAGGCATGTTTTTCATGAAAATTTATATTTCTAGTAAATGAAATTGGCAGCTTTCCTGATTTTTTATGAAATGAGATGCTGTTTGTTCGATCCTGTGCAAAAAGTTGCTCAAAAGAGGACTTTTATGAAATTTTTTTAGCAAAAATTCCTATTTTCTCCAAACGGAGATGATTAAGCCTATTTTGGTACGTTTTACCGTGACAGAGCTTCCAGCGAGCTATGACACGTGATGACTTAGTAATTTTATGACGTGAAATTAGAGTTTACAACATAAGCAAGTAGTTTGCAACGCCTATTTCTCACATAAATTTTGAAATTGCATGTAAAAATCGTCAATTTGATGGTCAAACTGGCACATTTTTCATGAAAATTTCTATTTCTAGAAAATGAAATTGGCATTTTTACTCTTTTTTTATTAAATGAGATGCTGTTTGTAAGATCTAGTGCAAAAAGTGGCTCAAAAGAGGACTTTTTTGAAATTTTATTAGCCAAATTTGCTATTTTTCTCCAAACGGAGACGATTAGCCAATATTGGTAAGTTCTATGGTAATTGAGCGTACAGCGAGCAATGACACGTAATGATTTTGGGATTTTAATGACGTGAAATAAGCGTATACAACGTTAGCAGGTAGGTGCAACGCCTATTTCACACCTAAATTTTGAAATTTCATGTAAGAATAGTCAATTTGACGGTCCAAACAGGCATGTTTTTCAATAAAAATTTCTATTTTCTAGTAAATGAAATTGGTAACTTTACTAATTTTCTATGGACCGAGATGCTGTTTGTTTGATCCAGTGAAAAAAGTTGCTCAAAAGAGGACTTTTTTCGAAATTTTATGAGCTAAAATTGCGTTTTTTCTTAAACGGAGATGATTAAGCTAATTTTGGTACGTTTAATGGTGATACAGCGAACAGCGAGCTATGACACGTGATGATTTAGTAATTTTATGACGTGAAGTTAGGGTTTACAACGTAAGCAATTAAGTGGCAACGCCTATTTCACACCTAAATTAAGAAATTTCATGTAAAAATAGTCAATTTGATGGTCAAACAGGCATGTTTTTCATGAAAATTTCTATTTCCTGTAAATGAAATTGGCAACTGTACTAATTTTCTATGGAATGAGACGCTGTTTGTTTGATCTAGTGCAAAAAGTTGCTCAAAAGAGGACTTTTTCGAAATTTAATGAGCAAAAATTGCGTTTTTCACCAAACGGAGACGATTTAGCCAATTTTGGTACGTTTTATGGTGATACAGCGTACAGCGAGCTATGACACGTGATGATTTAGTAATTTCATGACGTGAAATTAGCCGTTTCCGATTTGCATGAAAAGATTATTAAACTTGTTATTGATTCTTATGCGGATACGTTTACCAGGATAACTTTTGGTGGCCATACTACCAATGAAATTCCCATTCCTGAGGGGCGTTCGACAAGGTGACCCACTGTCGCCATACCTTTTTAATATGGTAATTGACGAGCTTATGACCGATATTCATCGGCAGGAATGCGGCCTATCTGTGGATGGGAATAAATTTGTTGCATTGGCATACGCCGATGATTTGGTGCTTTTTTCTTCATCGGTCCGTGAGGCTCAGACAATGATTAGGGTTTGTGAAAGATTCTTTGAATCTCGTGGTATGTCGATAAACGCCTCAAAGTCCACGTGCCTGGTGATAAATCGTATGAACTCCAATAGGAAGTTATATGTTGCCTCCACAACACGGTTGTTCGCTGGCGGTGCCCTTATACCAAATATTACTGTCGAACAGCAATTTAAATATCTGGGCTACCGCTTCACCTACATGGGTACTGAACCGTTAGATCTATCGAATTTGAAAATGGAATTGGAGCGTATCCAAAGATCGCCACTGCGTCCTTATCAAAAGTTTTATGTGATCAATACATACCTCCTACCGAAATACATCTTCTGCTTGCAGCGACCGAACGTCACTCTGCGGCTTTTGGAAAATGCCGACCGAATGGTTCGGCTCGCCATAAAAAAGATTCTGCATGTTCCAAAAACTTCCACAAATTCGTATTTATATTCTCCTTTGAATCGGGGTGGGCTGGGAGTCATGTGTTTCCGCACCAAGATACCGCTGGTGTTACTGAATCGCTTGAATAAAATCCTTCTTTCGGGCGATAACCAGTTAACGAGTATATTAAACTCAGATTTTGTTGCACAATTCAAAAACAAATTGGAACAATTTGCGCGTGGAAATCGGCATTGGAAGGAGGGCAGAAGCAAACTACTGGCTGGACGTTCGAATCCGCTGCCTGTGGTGTGGGTATGTCTATAATGAAAAAATAACTTAGCGTCGTCTTCTTGGATTAGGGATCCTCCGAGGTTCTGGTCGGGCCGTGATTACATTTCGGCAATCCTGCTTCGCGGCAACCTTTTGCCGACCGTGGGCGGGCTACACAATCCATCGGGCCATCGAAATTGTAGGGCCGGATGCCCCAGGACGGAGTCCCTCAGTCATGTGCTACAAAATTGCTCCGTCACGCACTTCGAAAGAATTAGAAGGCACGATCACATAGTACGTATGCTGGCCGATTTTGCAAAAAAGAAAAATATTACGGTTGAAATTGAGCCCCGTTTTCGGAATGAGAGCGGCCTACTGAGAAAGCCGGACCTCCTATTTGTGAAAAGTGGTGAGATTGTGATATCAGATGTTGGCATACATTGGGAGACACCAGACGCTTTGGAGGTGTGCTTCCAACAGAAAATTGATCATTATAATGATAGGGCTATTTTATCCACGCTTGAGAGGCGATTTCCGAACCGTGAGATTTCGTTTGCACCATTTATTTTGAGTGCACGTGGAGGCTGGTGCCACATGAATCAAACGTTTACTTGAGTTCTTGGAAATGGATAGGCGGTTCCAGAGCAATATTGTAACCAGCGTATTGAAAGGAGGGGCAATGATTCATTCTGCCTTCTCCAAAAAAGTGTGGGGGCCTTTTGTTTAGCCGGGATTAGGTGTAACTGTCTCCCAGATAGTCGTTGCATAGATACAGAATGCAGTGAGAGGTAGAGCTGGATGAACAGTTGATAATAAATTTAGAAAAAAAAAAATTATAATCGTAAAAATTAAAAAAAAAAGATTAAAAATTAAAATAAAAAAAAAATTATAATAATAGGTTAATTCCGTTCTATTGATGTTACCCCCTCAAGGGAGGTGTGTGATGACTTGGGGAAATTATCTTTGTTATTCTTCAAATCGGGACTGATATCGTCACGATTCCCAAGTCGGTTTGCCAGGTTTTCTTAGAGATTTTTTGTTCCGCCCTAGGAGAACCATTTTATGAATTCTTGGTGACATCCGCCTAAATATCTCGGATGGAATATCTCGTTTCTTTAGTCTTCTACTGATCTGTCAGGGGTTTTATTGAACGAGCTTTTTCCTTTACAACGTTAGGAAGTAGATGCAACGCCTATTTGACACCTTAATTTAGAAATTTCATGTAAAAATTGTCAATTTGATGGTCAAACAGGCAAGTTTTTTCATGAAAATTTCTATTTCTAATAAATAAAATTGGCAACTTCACGTATTTTCCATGGAATGAGATGCTGTTTGTTTGATCCAGTGAAAAAGTTGCTCAAAAGAGAACTTTTTAGTAATTTTTATGAGCAAAAATTGCTTTTTTCTCCAAACGGAGACGATTTAGCCTATTTTGGTACGTTTTTAAGGTGGTACAGCGTACAGCGAGCTACGACACGTGATGATTTAGTAATTTTATGACGTGAAATTAGGGTTTACAACGTAAGCAAGTAAGTGCAACGCCTATTTCACACCTAAATTTAGAAATTTCATGTAAAAATTGTCAATTTGGTGGTCAAACAGGCATGTTTTTTCATGAAAATTTCTATTTCTTATAAATGAAATTGGCAACATTACGTATTTTCCATGGAATGAGATGCTGTTTGTTTGATCCAGTGAAAAAAGTTGCTCAAAAGAGAACTTTTTAGTAATTTTATGAGCAAAAATTGCTTTTTTCTCCAAACGGAGACGATTTAGCCTATTTTGGTACGTTTTAAGGTGGTACAGCGGTACAGCGAGCTACGACACGTGATGATTTAGTAATTTTATGACGTGAAATTAGGGTTTACAACGTAAGCAAGTAGGGTGCAACGCCTATTTCACACCAAAATTTAGAAATTTCATGTAAAAATTGTCAATTTGATGGTCAAACAGGCATGTTTTTTCATGAAAATTTCTATTTCTTATAAATGAAATTGGCAACTTTACTAATTTTCTATGGAAAGAGATGCTGTTTGTTTGATTTAGTGCAAAAAGTTGCTCAAAAGAGGGCTTTTGCGAAATTTTATGAGCAAAAATTTCTTTTTTCTCCAAACGGAGACGATTTAGCCAATTTTGGTACGTTTTATGGTGATACAGCGTACAGCGAGCTATGACACGTGATGATTTAGTAATTTTAGGACGTAAGATTAGTGTTTACAACGTTAGCAAGTGGGTGCAACGCCCATTCCACACCTAAATTTTGAAATTTCTTGTAAAAATAGTCAATTTGATGGTCAAACAGGCATGTTTTTCAAGAGAATTTCTATTTCTAGTAAATGAAATTGGCAACTTTACTAATTTTCTATGGAAAGAGATGCTGTTTGTTTGATTTAGTGCAAAAAGTTGCTCAAAAGAGGGCTTTTGCGAAATTTTATGAGCAAAAAATTTCTTTTTTCTCCAAACGGAGACGATTTAGCCAATTTTGGTACGTTTTATGGTGATACAGCGTACAGCGAGCTATGACACGTGATGATTTAGTAATTTTAGGACGTGAAATTAGTGTTTACAACGTTAGCAAGTGGGTGCAGCGACTATTTCACACCTAAATTTTGAAATTTCATGTAAAAATAGTCAATTTGATGGTCAAACAGGCATGTTTTTAATGAGAATTTCTATTTCTTATTAATGAAATTTTCAACATCACGTATTTTTCATGGAATGAGATGCTGTTTGTTTGATCCAGTGCAAAAAGTTGCTCCAAACAGGACTTTTTCGAAATTTTATGAGCAAAAGTTGCTTTTTTTTTCAAACGGAGGCGATTTATCCAATGTTGGTACGTTTTATGGTGATAAAGTGTACAGTGAGCTATTACACGTGATGATTTTGAGACTTCTTGACGTGAAATTAAAGTTTACATTGTTAGCAAGTAAGTGCGACGACTATTCCAAACCTAAATTTCGAAATTTCTTGCAAAAGTAGTCAATTTAATGTCAAACAGACAAGTTTTTCATGAAAATTTCCATTTCTAGTAAATGAAATTATCAATTTTGCTGTTTTTATGGAATGAGATGCTGTTTGTTTGATCCAGTGCAAAAAGTTGCTCCAAAGAGGACTTTTTCGAAATTTTATGGGCAAAAATTGCTATTTTTCTCCAAACGGCGACGATTAATAATAATAATGATAATAATAATAATACTTATTGCCCAACAGGTAAACCCATTTACAGGACAAAATCGACTTAATACAGCACTAATAATACAAAACCCAGAATGAACACCAGAATAAACAAAACAAAACATACAATATATAAAACAAAAAGTTGTGCTAACAATGCTGCATAAAGGCAGCAAAAGCCCATTCAGGCTCAGGTGGACACACCAGCTGTCAGTCAATAATTTTTCTTTAGCCGTAACAATTATTTCAGCTAAACTATCGTGATAAATGTCACAATCTCTACTCAAACGATTCCAATTCCTACAAATAACGTTTACGGGGGAATTCACGCCCACATTAGTTCGAAAACGACCTAATCTAAAATCTGTAGGATATCTTGCGTTAGGCCTTGGAACATTAAACGACAGCCTCGATAAAAGTTCCATACTATCAACCCCGCCTCGAATAAGTCTTACCTGAAAATTTATAGACTGTAAAAGTCTCCTACTCTCCAATGACATTAGAGAAAACTCATTCAGCAGTAGTGCTTGACTGCACCCACGCTCCGGATATACATGGTAACATCTATGGTACAAGAACTTCAAAAAACGCCTCTGCACATCTTCTGAACTATTTACGTGGGAAATATAATACGGAGACCAAATAACAGAACAATACTCAAGCCTGGAGCGTACCATAGCAAAAAATAAAGTTTTAATCGCATTAATGTTAGTGAATCCACTGGTGTTACGAACAATAAATCCTAACATTTGAAATGCAGAAGTTGTCACATCTTTTATATGATTAAGAAATGTCAATTTGTGATCGAAAACACACCAAGATCCTTAATAGTCGACCTGCGAGTAATTACATCGTTGCCTAATTTGTAATTATATTGGAATAGATTGAGATTTTTAGTGTAGGAAACAACAGAGCATTTCTTTATGTTGAGTTCAAGCCCATTACTAGCACACCACGCAGAAACGTTGTTAATATCAGTCTGTATGTGCTCACAGCTGTCATGACTATCAATTACGTTATAGATTTTATTATCATCGGCAAATAAGAGACACTTAGAATAGGATATTACATCAAATAAGTCATTTATGTATATATTAAATAGCAAAGGGCTCAGATTAGACCCTTGCGGAACTCCAGATGTCTGATAATAAGCAGGTGAGGCATATCCATTAAGTGCAACATAAAGTTCTCGATCGGTTAGATATGATTTGAATAGCTTAATTAACGAGTCAGAGAAACCATAAATTGACAATTTGCGCAAAAGTCTTTCGTGTGGTATTCGATCAAATGCCTTTGATATGTCCATATAAACTACATCAACCTGCATGCCTCTATCAATAGTCTCTGACAAATACTCTGTGATAGACATAAGATTAGAGACAGTTGACCTGCCCGTCATAAAACCATGCTGGTGTTCCGAGATCATATTTTTAATTAAAGGATAAATTGAATCATAAATTGCAGACTCAAAAACTTTAGCAAAATTAGGTAATATTGAGATCGGCCTGTAGTTGCCAACCTCACATACATTACCACTCTTAAAAACAGGCGTAATGCGCGATCGCTTCCACAACTTCGGAAAAGTAGAAAGGGCTATGCATTTATTAAATATCACACCAAGAGGCTCAGACAAGACTGCAGCACAATCTCTCACCAAAAACGATGGGATACCGTCGTGACCAGCACAAAAATTATTCTTCAGTTTTTTGATAGACTTGACAACATTACTTGCAGAAATATAATCAATACTTACAGACAGACAACGTTCAAAAGCAGTAATTTCATCACTTCCAGGACCAACGGCGCCAGTCAGATCCCCGTGAAACACTCCTGAAAAAAATTTCTTAAACTCTCCAACTATACTCTGCGGCTCACCACATACAATACCATTTACAATTAGACGACCTGGAGCCGTTGAAAGACCTTTTTTATTTTTAACATATTCCCAAAAATCTCTAGGATTATTAGTAATGTTTTTCTTGTATGTTATTTAGATAATTCTTATAGTCAATGGAGATGTGAGACTTAACTATTTTGCGCATTAAATTAAACTGAGTTTTGTAAAAAATGTTCTTAGTTTTTTTAAACTTGTTAAAATAAAAATTCTTTAGTTTAATGTTACGTCGTAACTCATTCGAAAACCAGTTAGGAAATCTATTAATAGTGTCCCTAAACCTGGGAACGTACCGATCCAAAATCTCATATTATATGCTATAAAAAGCCTCACAGGCATCATCAACATCAGTAAAAGCGTTGAGAAACGCCCAGTCACGAGAACTTAACTCGCTGTACAAGTGAACAATATTCGCTTTTTTGAAGTTGTAACAGTGCGACATTTTAAAATGAGAAAAATTTACCACTCTAGTTGTACGAAGATCAAGCTCCAAGCTCAATACAGGATGGTGTTTGTCGATGTCCAATAGGGGACTAACATCTGTAGTAACAGAGATTTCAATGCCTCTGGAAAAACACAAATCAAGAATATGATTGCTGATATTGAGATTTGCGTTAGATTGTCGCAAATTTAAAAATGACATAAAGTTAACAACAGTGACAACTTTATGATTGCTCAGATCATGCTCTACAAATTTAGGAACATTGAAATCACCTGCAACAAATATTCTATCATAGTTGATCAAAAACCGCTCAAGTAAGCTAAAAAATAAATCAAATTCAGCAGACCGAATATCCGGAGGAATGTATATACTGCAAATACACAACGACAAACCAATAGTGCTCAATCTACAGCAAACAATGTCGATCATTGCAACACTATCAAAAATAGACATATCAACCGGTATAAAGCTAAATTTACTATTTTTCACAGCAATAAGCGAACCACCACCCCTGTTACAGCGAAGGCGACCAAACTTTCTATCAGCACGAAAAACGCTATAGCAGTTGGGAAAAAATTCACTGTTTTTTACATCTTGACTAAGCCAAGTCTCTGTTAGACAAATAATATCAAATTGTGATTCAGAAACACCACTGTAGAACCCGTCGACTTTCGTCCTCATACCTCTAACATTTTGATAATAAACAAGCACACTATGGGTTGACGAGTTGGACACATTTAGTTTTCCGGAGAATGGCCGGTTCCATTAGTGCTAACAATACGAGGAACATTATTTTGATATTTAATTATTACATCCTTAGCACCGTTTGTCCGCATAACCTTCAATTCCTCGTTCAATTTTCGCAAATAATTTTGTTGCTGTCTTGTCAAGTCATCCCGAACCCGTACCCTGCTGAAAGCCTGATTTCTCCTTAGACCATCGCGTTTCCATAGGACAAGCCGAGCCATCTCAACTGAATTGAAACGAAGTTTCAGCAAACGAGGCCGACCATTGTAAGATCTACACACTCTCTCAACACATTCCGGCGCCACAACAGCAGTTCTGTCAATAACTTCCAGAATATCGTTGGCAGTATCAACATCAGTTGTGTCGGCAATTTCCGGAACATTTACAAGGATTACATGCTTCGCTCAAATAGAACGCTCGACAGATTCAGCAACAACCTCCTCCCTAGCGAGTGGTGAAATGGTAGCGGAACCAATAAGTGACTCGATGCGTGACAACCGATACTCCTAAGCAGATCTGAAGTCCTCCACACCTTTTCTAAGTTCAGCAATAGACGATAACGTCACATTGCAACGATTGCAAACAATTTTTAGGTTGCGCGAACCGGACATTACGAGGGAACTGAAATCACTTTCAGAGATATCAACACAAGCAAAATGGATGTGTAACTTGCAGCTGAAGCATTCCACGTACTTAGGTCCGTCAATTTCCTTAAAGCAATGGCAACAATTAAAGCCCGCCTATACACAACACAGCCACAACAGATAACAAATGATAATAAGAGTTGAAAAGAAAGACAGAAAGTGAAAAAAGTAAGAATAAAAGACTAGAGCGTAGACAGCCGTACAATAAATATAAGGAAATTCAAGTATAGATGAAACAAAAACAAAGAGACAAACAACGAACAGGCTCCCCCCTCAATCACAAATTAAGAAAAAAAATTTAGAAAAAATTAGAAAATTGAAAAAATTGGATCAAAGTTAAACCAATTTAGGTACGTTTTGCGGTAATAGAGCGTTCAGAGAGATATGACATGTGATGACTTAGTGATCTTATTACGTGAAATTAGGGTTTAAAACGTTAGCAAGTAGGTGCAACGCATATTTCCCTCCAAAATTTTGAATTTTCATGTAAGAATCGTCAATTTAAAGGTCAAACAGGCATGCTTTTCATGAAAATTTCAATTTCTAGAAAATGAAATTGGCAACTTTACTCATTTATTTATGAAATGAGGTGCTGTTTGCTGGATCCAGTGCAAAAAGTTGCCCAAAAGAGGACTTTTTCTCGAAATTTTATTAGCAAAAATTGCAACTTTCTCCTAACGGAGACGATTTGGCCAATTTAGGTACGTTTTATGGTAATAGAGCGTTCTGCGAGCTATGACACGTTAAGATTTAGGAATTTCATGACGGGAAATTTAAGTTTACAACGTTAGCAAGTGGGTGCAACAACTATTTCACACATAAATTTTGAAATTTCGTGCAAAAGTAGTCAATTTAATGTCAAACAGGCATGTTTTTCATGAAAATTTATATTTCTAGTAAATGAAATAGGCAACTTTCCTGATTTTTTATGAAATGAGATGCTGTTTTTTTGATCCGGTGCAAAAAGTTGCTCAAAAGAGGACTTTTTCGAAATTTTATGAGCAAAAATTTCTTTTTTCTCCAAACGGAGACGATTTAGCCAATTTTGGTACGTTTTATGGAGATTTATCGTACAGCGAGCTTTGATACGTGCTGATTTTAAAACTTCATGAAGTGAAATTGGGGTTTACATTGTAAGCAAGTAGGTGCAACTCCTACTTCACACCTAAAGTTTGAATTTCATGTAAAAATAGTTAATTTGATGGTCAAACAGGCATGTTTTTCATGAAAATTTCTATTTCTAGTAAATGAAATTGGCAACTGTACTCATTTGTTTATTGCATGAGGAGCTGTTTGCCGGATCCAGTGCGAAAAGTTGCCCAAAAGAGGACTTTTTCTCGAAATTTTATTAGTAAAGTTGCAACTTTCTCCTAACGGAGACGATTTGGCCAATTTAGGTACGTTTTATGGTGATAGAGCGTTCTGCGAGCTATGACACGTTATGATTTTGGAATTCCATGACTGGAAATTTGAGTTTACTAAGTTAGCAAGTGGGTGCAACACCTATTTCACACCTAAATTTTGAAATTTCGTGCAAAAGTAGTCAATTTAATGTCCAACAGGTATGTTTTTCATGAAAATTTAAATTTTTAGTAAATGAAATTGACAACTTTCTAATTGTTCATGAAATGAGATGCTGTTTTTTAGATCCAGTGCAAAAAGTTGCTCAAAAGAATACTTTTTCGAAATTTTATGAGCAAAAATTTCTATTTTCTCCAACCGAAGACGATTAAGCTAATTTTTGTACGCTTTACGGTGATAGAGCGTTCAGCGAGATATGACACGTGCTGATTTTGAGACTTCATGACGTGAAATTAGAGTTTACATTGTTAGCAGGTAGGTGCAACGACTATTTCAAACCTAAATTTTGAAATTTCGTGCAAAAGTAGTCAATTTAATGTCAAACAGGCATATTTTTCATGAAAATTTATATTTCTAGTTAATGAAATTGGCAACTTTTCTGGTTTTTTATGAAAAGAGATGCTATTTTTTCGATCCAGTGCAAAAAGTTGCCCAAAAGAGAACTTTTTCAAAATTTTATTAGCAAAAATTGCAACTTTCTCCTAACGGAGACGATTTAGACAATTTAGGTAAGTTTTATGGTGATAGAGCGTTCTGCGAGCTATGACACGTTATGATTTAGTGATCTTATCACGTGAAATTATAGTTTACTACGTAAGCAAGTTGGTGCAACGCCGATTTCACACCAAAATTTTGAAATTTCATGTAAAAATAGTCAATTTGATGGTTAAACAGGCATGTTTTTCATGAAAATTTCTATTTCTAGTCAATAAAATTGGCATATTTACTTATTTTTTATAGAATGAGATGCTGTTTGTTTGATCCAGTGCAAAAAATTGCTCCAAAGAGGACTTTTTCGAAATTTTATGAGCAAAAATTGCTTTTTTTTCCAAACGGAGGCGATTTATCCAATTTTGGTACGTTTTATGGTGATTGAGCGTACAGCAAGCTATGACCCGTCATGATTTAGTAATTTAATGACGTGAAATTAGGGTTTACAACGTTAGCAAGTAGGTGCAACGCCTATTTCACACCTAAATTTTGAAATTTCATGTAAAAATAGTCTATTTGAAGGTCAAACAGGCATGTTTTTCATGAAAATTTCTATTTCCTGTAAATGAAATTGGCAACTTTACTAATTTTCTATGGAATGAGATGCTGTTTGTTTGATCCTGTGCTAAAATTTGCTCAAAAGAGGACTTTTTCGAAATTTTATGAGCAAAAATTGCTTTTTTCTCCAAACGGAGACGATTTAGCCAATCTTGGTACGTTTTATGGTGATAGAGCGTACAGCGAGCTATGACACGTGATGATTTAGTAATTTTATGACGTGAAATTAGGGTTTACAACGTGAGCAAGTAGGTGCAACGCCTATTTCACACCTAAATTAAGAAATTTCATGTAAAAATAGTTAATTTGATGGTCAAACAGGCATGTTTTTCATGAAAATTTCTATTTCTAGTAAATGAAATTGGCAACTTTACTCATTTTTTATGAAATGAGATGCTGTTTGCTAAATCCAGAGCTGAAAGTTGCCCTAAAGAGGACTTTTTTCTCGGAATTTTATTAGCAAAAATTGCAACTTTCTCCTAACGGAGACGATTCAGCCAATTTAGGTACGTTCTCTGGTGATAGAGCTTTCTGCAAGCTATGACACGTTATGATTTAGGAATTTCAGAACGGAAAATTTAAGTTTACAACGTAAGCAAGTAGGTGCAACGCCTATTTCACACATAAATTTTGAAACCTCCTGCAAAAGTAGTCAATTTAATGTCTAACATGAATGTTTTTCATGAAAATTTATATTTCTAGTAAATGAAATTGGCAGCTTTCCTGATTTTTTATGAAATGAGATGCTGTTTGTTCGATCCTGTGCAAAAAGTTGCTCAAAAGAGGACTTTTATGAAATTTTTTTAGCAAAAATTCCTATTTTCTCCAAACGGAGATGATTAAGCCTATTTTGGTACGTTTTACCGTGACAGAGCATTCAGCGAGATATGACACGTGATGACTTAGTAATTTTATGACGTGAAATTAGAGTTTACAACATAAGCAAGTAGTTGCAACGCCTATTTCTCACATAAATTTTGAAATTCCATGTAAAAATCGTCAATTTGATGGTCAAACTGGCACATTTTTCATGAAAATTTCTATTTCTAGAAAATGAAATTGGCATTTTTACTCTTTTTTTATTAAATGAGATGCTGTTTGTAAGATCTAGTGCAAAAAGTGGCTCAAAAGAGGACTTTTTTGAAATTTTATTAGCCAAATTTGCTATTTTCTCCAAACGGAGACGATTAGGCCAATAATGGTAAGTTCTATGGTAATTGAGCGTACAGCGAGCAATGACACGTAATGATTTAGGGATTTTATGACGTGAAATAAGCGTATACAACGTTAGCAGGTAGGTGCAACGCCTATTTCACACCTAAATTTTGAAATTTCATGTAAGAATAGTCAATTTGACGGTCAAACAGGCATGTTTTTCATGAAAATTTCTATTTCTAGTAAATGAAATTGGTAACTTTACTAATTTTCTATGGACCGAGATGCTGTTTGTTTGATCCAGTGCCAAAAGTTGCTCAAAAGAGGACTTTTTCGAGATTTTATGAGCTAAAATTGCTTTTTTTCTTAAACGGAGATGATTAAGCTAATTTTGGTACGTTTAATGGTGATACAGCGAACAACGAGCTATGACACGTGATGATTTAGTAATTTTATGACGTGAAATTAGGGTTTACAACGTAAGCAATTAAGTGCAACGCCTATTTCACACCTAAATTTAGAAATTTCATGTAAAAATTGTCAATTTGATGGTCAAACAGGCATGTTTTTTCATGAAAATTTCTATTTCCTGTAAATGAAATTGGCAACTGTACTAATTTTCTATGGAATGAGACGCTGTTTGTTTGATCTAGTGCAAAAAGTTGCTCAAAAGAGGACTTTTTTCGAAATTTAATGAGCAAAAATTGCGTTTTTCACCAAACGGAGACGATTTAGCCAATTTTGGTACGTTTTATGGTGATACAGCGTACAGCGAGCTATGACACGTGATGATTTAGTAATTTCATGACGTGAAATTAGGGTTTACAACGTTAGGAAGTAGATGCAACGCCTATTTGACACCTTAATTTAGAAATTTCATGTAAAAAATTGTCAATTTGATGGTCAAACAGGCAAGTTTTTCATGAAAATTTCTATTTCTAATAAATAAAATTGGCAACTTCACGTATTTTTCATGGAATGAGATGCTGTTTGCTTGATCCTGTGCAAAAAGTTGCTCAAAAGAGGACTTTTTAGTAATTTTATGAGCAAAAATTGTTTTTTCTCCAAACGGAGACGATTTAGCCAATTTTGGTACGTTTTATGGTGATAGAGCGCACAGCAAGCTATGACGCGTGATTTTCTTGAGACTTCATGACATGAAATTAGGGTTTACGACGTAAGTAAGTAGGTGCAACGGTAGTTATATGATGCAGATGTTAGACGACTTTTTTGGTGCGAAATTCAAATTTTGTAAGGGGGATAGAAAAGTGATGCCGAAGTTGGACCAATTGTGGTGGAGGGAAAGAAAACTGCTGCCGATGTTGGACCAGTTGTGGTGGGGGGTATGGTGGGGATAGAGAATTGCTGCCGATGTAGGACCACTTGCTGGTGGGGGTAGTGGCGGGGATAGAAAATTGCTGCCAATCTTAGACTACTTGTAGAGGGGGTAGAAAATCGCAGCCAATGTAAGACCACTTATTGGTGGGCTATGCGCTCGCTCTCAAAAAATTGTCAATTGAAGTGGTTTGCGCATGCGCACCCACTGTATCAGTGGTAAATTCGAACATGAGTGTATACAATTCTATGTAGGAATAAAGAAAATAAAAATTCATTTTATTTATCGTTTATTGTTTTTGAAAATGTTTTTACAAAATACATGTTAGTTACGCAATGTTACTCTGATCAATCCAAGTGTTATAGCCACTATCAAATCCTAACCATTTAACGTATAGTTTTCTCCATTTTTCTGAAGCACCCGCTCGACAAGGAAAACGTCAGAATGTTTGAATTTTTGCTGCTCCATTCCATAAAATCCATTTTTAATAGGTTCACCCTTTTCGTTTTCTAGAATATAAGTTGTAGGGTTTTTCAGCTGCACTTTTTTCACGGTGAAAATTTCATTTGTCCAATTCGGTGTGTAATCTTTTTCGGACAATGCTCTATATTTGCTGAGGCGTACTTTATCACCGACTTTAAACTTAGAAATAGGATGAGCGATTTTTATAAAAGTGTATGCAGACTTTAAGATTGCTTTTTCGTTGCGTTTATTTACCTTAGACGGTGCCATTTTAATTGTTCTTTGATAACTATTATTAAAAGTTTTAATGACCTTAGGAAGACCGTTCAGCCTTGTGTAATTGCCTTGAAGGCTGAACTGTTTCCACATAAGCTGTTTCAAAGTACGGTTCACTTGCTCAACTATTGAGGCTTTTCTGGTGGAGTATACGCTGTAATGATTGACGCTATGTTTAGTCATCAGCTTACTAAAGTCTGTGTTATAGAATTCTTTCCCCTCATCAGTTTCCAAGTTTTTCGGAGGATACTTTAAATTTGATAGGATATGTTGCATGGCTGAAGTAACCTCCTTACCTTCTTTGGATTTGAGTGGAACTGCCTAGACGTATTTCGAAAAGCAATCAATTACAACAAATATATACTTGTATCCATTGTTTTGTTTAACGTAGGGTATCACTACAACAAGGTCTGTCTGAAGTGTCTCATTGATTCCCTCAACTATTACTCGACGCCTATTCAAATTGCGATTTGCAGGTTTGTGTAGCTCATTGACAATATCTCGTTTAACGGAAGAAGTTTCCATTGTAACGTTCTCTGACAGTCGTTTTCTCTGATTTGACTGTTTC
Source organism: Mylabris phalerata (assembly GCA_020740385.1). Taxonomy (NCBI): domain Eukaryota; kingdom Metazoa; phylum Arthropoda; class Insecta; order Coleoptera; family Meloidae; genus Mylabris; species Mylabris phalerata. The sequence goes on from JAJEOX010000009.1 coordinate 18,634, forward strand.
AAAGATGGCAGGCAATTTTAAGACAATTTCAGCTGACAGTGTCACTGAACTTGTGACATTGCTTCTTCTTTTAAAAGACAATATGTCGTTGAACTTTAAGCGAATGTTGTACAGTTCAGACTCACTATCCTGTTTGTTATTTATGGTGACACCGATGTAATTAAAGTTGAGTCTTATCATCTCTATTGTAGCTCCATTCAAGGGAAACGAATAGGTCGTGGGACCATCTTCTAACACATAAGCATTTCCAAGTGCCTTTTCAGAATTGAAATTAAGAATTATGTTGTAAAACATGTAATTCGAAGTCTCCGGAAGAATTCTTGTTGTGTTGTAGTGCCATGTCTAATAATATGACGACCAAACTTGTCAAGAGTCATCTTACACAATTACACCTTCTTCACGCAGTTCTTCTATGATAGACACAATCTCGTTCCTGAGACCCGTATTGCCTGCAGCCTGAGACGATACTAACAGGCGAAGTCTATCAACAAGCTCATTTGGATCATTCCAGTATACATAGTCAATGGGGTTGGAGTCTAATGACTTGTACATTCCTTTTCCTTGGTAATACAAGGGTCCTACCACTGACTTATATTTGTCATCTTTTGTTCCATGTATTTGAGCTCCGGGTTTGAAATTCCTCCTCACAGCATTGCTTATATCCAAAATATTCTCATATAGCTCAAGCTCCTTTTTCGTATAGTTTGTTGGGTCGCTTTTGAACAACAATTCGTGTAATCCACGGCTGCCCTTGAAAGTACAATCGCCAACTTTGATATCAGGTCCCTTGAACTGAACTTCAGATTAGCCAATGAAATACTTTTCTTGGAAGCTATCATGTCGTATGCCAGTACGATGATCGTACTGTTTTTCTTTGTCATGGAACGTTCCGTCTATGTATCGCCTGGGGAGTTCATCGAACTCCTGTAAATAATGATCGTATACTTGTGTATCAATCAAATCTACTATATTTTCTTTACTTTATTGAACTGATTTATCTAGTAAATCATTGAAGTTCTTCACCTCTCGGTCTTGCTCAGGATCAAAATTATATTCCGCATCTTCCAACTTGAAATTTCCTACCTGACTTCCATCAGATTGTCCTTTCAATGAGTCAATTCTCTTCCTTAAGTTTGTTACTTTTGTAGATATCCGTCTTGAAGCTGTTGAGGCTAAGGGTATTGCAGTAGTGCAAAACTTCCCATCAATTTTTGCTCTTTGTGAGTCTCGAAAATTTCACCACTGTATAGAGGCTCGTTTTTCACCGATATTGTTTGTTTGTCTCCATTTGTATCTAATTTTTCTACGATGGTTTCTAACTGCTTTGTGATAGGTGAGAACGCACCTTCATGTCTCAATTGAGCTTCTTTAACGACTCAAGTTTCTTTCTTATCTCATTTCGTTTTCTGATAAGCTCTTTATTTAATGCTATGGACTTGGTAATTTGAGCGACCTGAGAATCCATAACGTACGATAACAGGTAACTGAATTGATATCAAATGCGCACTGTACAATTAAATAATGGTTGAACATATATATATATATATATATATATATATATATATAATATATATATATATATAGATATATATATATATATATATATAATATTACAGCTGGATGAAGCAGTCAATACCCTTCCGATTGCGAACATTATTAATATCTCTTTCTTTGGAAGCAATCTACGTTTTTATGTTTACCCATGCTAAAATACTCCTTCATGAGGTGTTGTTTATCACACACGACATCATCAAATATAAAGACCGTGTTTGGCTTGGCTTCTTGCGGAGGGGGTATGTTATCATCTAAACTACTAAATGGTGCATAGGTAACTCCATCTATCGGCTTCTTCTAAGTATTTAAATTTAGATTGAAATAAAGATTTTGAAAACTCATAAACGTTCTCAAATCTAAGGCCGTTTTTTATATTCCAGCAGATTCACTACAACATTAGTCTTCCCACAATTTGAAGATCCTACGACAAGACAGCGTATTGATGTTGGCAGTTGTTCACCATGTCTTTTGAAACCGTTAGAGCTGTTGATGTCATAGTTTTGTATAGGCAATTTTAAATTCTGTTCTATAAAGCGCATTGTGAAATTTGACTGACCAGTTTATGCTGTGAACGTGACTTTATAAATAAATCGAGTATAAGCAGAACAGCTAGTATAGCTTCTGACAGCGTCGGAAAGCTATAAAATGATTGTAGATAGTCAGAGCGACTTCAGTCGCACAAACGTAACTGAAGGTAACGGATTTGTGAACAGCCTGATCAACCAAGCTCCCATTTGAGTTGCATATTCCAGGATACAACTATTGTGGACCGGGTACGAAATTATCTAAACGGCTTAGAAAGGGGAGATCAGGGCGTAAATAAACTAGACGAGGCTTGCAAATTGCATGATATCGCCTACGCAACAGAGAACGATTTAGGTCATAGACACGAAGCAGATAAGGTTTTATTAGACGAGGCAAAGCGAAGGCTTCATTCGTCTGACTCATCGATAGGTGAAAAAGCTGCAGCATTAGGAGTTTGTGCCGCCATGTCAGCCAAAATTTAACTAGAAATGGGCTGCAAACGTCAATCGTCAAGAGGAGCTCGCCGCAAATCCTCAAAAAACAGGAAACACGGCGTAAAGTTGACATTTGGTCAGCTTGTGAAAACAGCACGAAATGTGGTAAAGGCTAAGAAATTTAGAAGTATTAAAGACGCTTTAGGTGTGGCTCTTGAGGCTGTAAGGAAAGTGAAAGGACGCAGAGTGGTAAGGCCTGTGAGGGTTATACCTGTTCCCAAGAGTGGAGGCTTCTTACCTTTAATTCCTATATTTGCAGCTCTTGGAGCATTAGGCTCAGTTGCTGGCGGAGCTGCAGCTATTGCAAAGACAGTTAATGAGACAAAAGCTGCTCATAAGCAACTTAAGGAAAGCCAAAGGCACAACAAATCAATGGAGGCCATTACATTAGGCAAAGGTGTAAAAGGTCTATACCTTAAACCTTACAAATCAGGACTAAAACTTTTTTTATCACCTCCAAAGCCTTTGAAAGCAAGTCAATAAAGTTACCCAATAGAGCCCTTACTGATATAGCACTTTCTAAATATGCTAAACAATTAAAAATTAAAAATTTTAAAGGTGTCTTCATGAGAGATGCCCTGCTAAAATCAGGCCCTTATATCAATGAATGTGGAATTGTTAAACTCGACACAATGAGCGGCCCTGGAACTCATTGGACGGCTTACGTTAAATGCCATAACAACGCAACATATTTTGATAGCTATGCTGACTTAAGACCTCCATTGGAATTAGTAAAATATCTAAATTCATTAGGTGAATGCAAAATTCTCTATAACCTTGATAAATTTCAGACCTACGATTCGTTCGTGTGTGAAAATCTTTGTTTAAAGTTTCTAGTGTACTATAATAATTTGTGAAAGAAAAAAAACTAGTCAGTTCTTACGCTACACGGTAAACGAACAGATAATGTCATACACATTTACGTTGTCTGGAACTGAGGCAGTTCTTAAAGCTAACTGTTATCCTCCTCTTATATTGGATAACGCAAATTACGTAATTGGATTGCTCAACTTAGAAACATACAACTCAATTCCCAATATTGACACTAGCAACAAAAGATTTCACTTCTTTGCTGATGATGGTAGTCAAGAGTGTATTGAAATTCCCGAGGGCTCGTACGAAATCGATGATATCAGCAATTTCTTAAATAGGGAGCTAAATCGACTGGCTTTAGGCGAAAAAAGTGTAAAGTCAAGCTATTGGAATAGTCGTCTTTTGACAATTAAAGGCAATAACAATACTTTAAAGTTTGAACTTAAGTGTGCGTTTGATGTTGATTTTTCTGAAGAAGGTACGGTAGGTGATTTGCTGGGATACAAACGAAGAAAATTAATTGCATACGGAAAACATGTATCGGACACTCCATCCAATATTTTGATGCTGAATGCTTTGTGCGTTGAATGTAACATCGTTGCTGGCTCTTTTCCGTAACGGTAAACAAGTTCACGTCATTCATAAGTTCTTTCCCCTTGTTCCGCCCGGAAATCGAATTGTTGAAGCACCCTCCAATGTCATCTACCTACCAATCAGCGTCAGCGAAATTGGTGAAATTATTATAAAAATCACAGACCAGGATGGGAAGGCTGTTAATTTTCGAGATGAGGTCGTAGCAGTAAGACTGCACCTTCAAAAGTTCTGAAAACTACGATGAGCATTGTTTTCTGTCAACGTCACTCTGTAACACAACCCACATATAAAAGCCGGTTCAACAAAAGCATTGTAGTTTGTAGAGGCTCTGGTCTCAAGTAGTTAACAGCAAGCAAAAGAAGATTTCTTAAATCTTTAGCATTTAGAATCGTTCAAAATGAATCGAGATATTTTCTACGTGAATGAAAAAGTAGTTTTTGATGAAGCGATCACCTATGCTGAGAAACATACGCTTCAACATTACGCTTCTACTTCATATAATAACAACGATGAGATAAGAATCCCGATCCAACAACATGATTTGTATTCGCTGCCATGGTACAGTGACCTTTATATTGAAGGCAAAGTTGTAGCAACGCAAGTGGAAGCTCATGCTCGACTTGATGGAATCCGATTTATTAACAATGGAATTTTATTTCTCCTTGACGAAATACGATATGAAATCGGGGGAAAAGTTATAGATCGTATAAAGAATCCAGGAATGGCAACCGTAATGAAAGGACTTGCTACCTACAACAAAAATCAAATCATTGCGAAGAAAAATGCAGCATGGTTCCCTCTTGAGCAATCAGCAGTAATGGATCCTGTAACAGGGACATACAATGCTATCATAACACTGAGGATGTTTTTGGGTTTTTGTGACGACTTCCGAAAAAATAATTTTTAATTTACAACAAGAACTCGTCCTTCTTAGAAGTAACACCGATATAAATGCTTTGTTGTACGATGTGAGCAAATCAATTAAAGTCGAAATACACAAAGTGTTTTGGAGAATGCCTCATATTTCTGTATCAACCGCAGAGAGAATCCAATTACTAGATATATTGAAGAAAGATCGAGAATTAAGCATCCCCATCTGAAGTAGAGAATTCTACGAACATCCACTTTTGCCGCAAACACAGAGACATATGTGGCCCATCAAAACGTCTATGGAGAGACCACAGTACATATTCCTTGGTCTATAAACTGATTGAAAAAATCAATACAATAAAGATTGTAGCCAGTTTGATCATTGTTTTTTGACAAACATTAAAGTATTCCTGAATGATGTCATGTATCCCTATGACAATTTGAATTTAAATTTTGATAAAAATCAGTTTGCAGCTCTATTCGAAATGTACATAGAATTCCAAGAATCATTTCTGGGAAAAGCAAGAGAGCCCGTTTTGACGCCTGAAGAGTTCAAGAATAAAGCTGCGATAGTTATAATTGATAGTTCAAAGCAAAATGAGCAAGTCAAAAGGAGTCCCGTGGACATACGAATTGAATTTGAAACCACCAAAAATATTCCCGATAAGACAACAGCTTACTGTTTGATTATTCACTACAGGGTTGCTAAATATGTTCCATCGCGAAACATGGCTAGGGTGGCAATGTGAATTGTTTTTTGTTTCTTTCTCACTTCCTGTATCTGTTACATATTGTAGGACAGTTTTAGAATAAAGGAAATAAAAATTTAAATTGTGTGTGTGTTTTTTTTTATAAGGATATGTTTAATTCTCAGTTATTGAATACAATAATGACCAAGTATTTTGATAATCACATAAACTTGTGGAAGGTTAAACCATGGCATCCGGCCCACTTGTCCAGCCAAGTTGTGCTTTAAGATTTGTCAATCCCTTCTCAATGTTTTTCTCAATCCATTCCTCGATTCTACGATGCTCAACATTTTGAAGTTGTTGGAATCTTTAGTTCAATCCTTTTGTGTCCAAGGCAGCAATGAAGACTTTCAAAGCCTTATAGTTGGCCAAATATGCAGATTCAAAAATTGCTTTGTCGATGCAGACTTGGATGGGTTGATAGTTTGTAGCTATGTTTTCGATTGAGTAATATGCCTCACTTGTATCATAGCTTTTTTTTCCGACAGAAGCTTCTGAAAAAAAAAATCTTAATGCAGGACCTCGTGCAATTGCACTGTTTTCTTTCTACTGACGGTTGAGTGAATCAGATGTAAGAGATTCAAGATTTGAACTTTTACATATATCTACAAATCGAGTGACGTATTCATCGATTTCTAACTTCTTTTCCCACAAACGACACACAATATTTGTTGATATGTTCTTGGAATATTTGGCAACCCATGTAAATGTGGCTTTCGGTAGTGTAAAGTCTTCATTGTTCATCAAATGGGTTGAACAAGTTGATGGTGGCCTCGTCGTATCGATCGAAACATATAGCTCTTTTCAGATGATACTCATATATATCTGACTGAGCTTGATACAATGAAGTATTGAGTTTTGTTCCTAAACTCCATTCTGTGCAATCACTTACACAGATTTGTATTAAGATAAATATTTGCGGGCTATTTATTTAATCTTGCTCCCACCATATACACTCACGGTCGAGTGTCAGTCTTGAAGGGAGTAACAATGCGCTTGTCATCATATGGACTTAAAACCACTTTATTTAGTTTAATTGAGTAGACCTCATGTTTTTTCGACCGTATTAGCCTCTGGGTTCTTAAAAATGTCTCATTATCGAAAAGACACTTCTTGTAGTCTTCAAGGGTAATTGCTTGGAGCGATAACTCTGTAGAACCCTTGGACTTTTTAATTAGCTTCTTCTCGTCACTTTTTTTTTCCACAGTATATGCATACATTTTGGACCTCAGTCTCACAAATTCCAGCATAATCTTTCCATTGTTCTCATCTTTCATGATACCTGGAACTTTTTTATTTTTTTGTTGAATATCGAACACATTATTTGTTTGATACTCAGACGTATCAAATCTTTAACTATCTTTCTTTATATGTTCATAAAAATTGACATCCTTGAAGTAGTAGGTGAGACTGTCAGTGTCTGTGTAAAGCAATTTCGATGTAAAATTGAATGATTTCTTAATGTAATTGTAATGAAACTCGTAATGAAATATTTTAGATATGTCGAGAATCCAAAATCCAACATAAATAGGTTTATTCAAATACACTTCCAGTTTTCTCATTTCAATTATAGCAGTTCAATCATCAAATTGTTGTGAACTGTGAAAGTTAAGTTTTGCAATAAGTGAGCGTGCACCCCATTGCCCATCCCATTGTGTAACAAGACGTATGTCTCTATGCTTCCGAACGTTCTCCATACATTTTCCATAAATTGCATTGTTCAAAGTCTTTTTCAAAATCGTTCTTTGATTGTTGCCTTAACTTTACATTCAAATCCACGTACTCCTTCAACCATCTCGATTGTTTAATCTGAAGTATTCTATGAACCATAATTAATTTCATACCGTACGCAATGTACAATTTTAGATTATTATAGTGAACAATGTAATTCTTCTTGGGAAAAAGTGTTAAAAGCAGTTTTTTTCTGTTTTGACTTCGAAGTAGGTGGTATCATATGCTCAGGTGCCAGGGGAAGGTCGCTATGAGCCTCACGTAAGTCAATTGGATAGTCCAAATCACACTCGACTATATATCCAATGTCAGAACTGTCAGGTGTGTTAAGGATATCGTTGATATTAAATGTTTCTTGCCAGGTAAATCCCTCATATGGAAGAAACTCCGACATGACAGCTCCATACAAGTTGTTCACATCAAAGTACATCAAATAGGATGTTGGTTCTAATGGGTTATACAGGTCTTTCATATATTTGTTATTGGCTTTAGCATAGCGATTGGAGCATTGTGAAACACCTCCTCTGATTCCTTTTTCAATAAATAGTACTTTTTCTATGTCTGTGGGAAGCTCCAACCTAATCTGTGTTGTTTTCAACATAGCTTCGAAAGTTAATCCAGGAGCTGTATAGTAATGTAATGGATTCAATTTGTAAGTGGTTATACAAGTTTCCCGAAAGGTTTCGAATACATCAGTGAGCAACAAGACATCCGCTTTTAAATATAAGTCAGAATATTCTCCCATTGCCTCTATTTTGAAAGTCTTCTATACGTCCTTTGCATGTTGATAATTTCCTTCGGTTATGACCTCGTTAGAAAGAGCATTCCAAAACTTTTCTCTGGTTGGCAAACAATTTTCATTGAGTTTTGACCAAGAGTCAATATAGTCATAAGGGAAGACACCTTTTCTATTCTGCAGATTAAACTCAATTTCTTTTCCACAATGGGAACGTGTAATCGATTTTTGTCTGTTTTCTAGGTTAAATGCCAATTTGTCCAAACTGTAGGGCATGAACCGAAAAGAATCTATGAATCTAAAGCTTACTCTTGTACCAAACACTTGCTTTGTGAATGATATGTACTTCTCCTTGTTAATGGGTAGGAGATTTATGCGACCTTTGATACAAGTTGCTAGTGCCCTAATGATGAAGTGTGAGTCGTATCCACTCAGGTTATAGAACACAACAGGAATTGTAAATATTTTTTTGTAATTAAGGTTACAATTTTGGTGTGCAGCTCCTCTATATTTACCTGTTTGATGGTCATGATATTTTACTTTCATATCATGGTCTAAGAATGGCTTTTTACATATATAACAATCACTTGCTTGCTCATGTTGTGCCTTCACTTCATCACTAAGTGTCTCAATAGGAACAATATAACTGTAGACAACATTACATGCATCAGTAGTTATATGATGCCGATCCTGGACCACTTTTTGGCGGGAAATTCTAATTTTGTGGGGGGATAGAGAAGTGGTGCCGAAGTTAGAATATTTGTAGTGTTGGGAGTGGTGGGGATAGGAATGTGCTGCCGAAATTGGACCAGTTGTAGTGGGGGTAGTAGTGGGGATAGAAAAGTGCTGCCAAAGTTGGACCACTTGCTGGTGGGAGTAGTGGAGGGGATAGAAATCTGCTGCCGATGCTGGACCACTTGTAGTGGGGGCGAAAAATTGCAGTCGATCTTAGATCACAAGAAAGGGGGGGTGAGTGGTGGGGGTTGTTAAGTGCCGCAACTATGAGACCTGCTGTAGTAAGGTGAGAGGTGGTTAGTTGAAATTCAATTCTAGACAGGCAGGCTGTAGTAGGGGGTGCAAGAGCTAAAAGATATGTCACTTTATTTTCACCCTTTATACAGTACTGTTTTGCAGGCAGCAACAATGCCAGTTCCTGTAAAATACAAATGTGTTGATTGCGGTGGTGAAACCGATGTTCCGAATTCAACGTGTGTACCGTGTTCATTTACAAAGCTTATACAAGAAACATACAAATCAAAGCACGTTCACAGTGAAAACTTCCATGATTAGTTACGAAAATTTTATCATAAACAACGCATGCGTGAAATTTTTGAACTCTATATAAGAATCGAACATTGTTTTATGCACTTATTAATTAATTTTAATTCGACTCATAAACATCGAATAATTCAAACATCATGTCTTCATTTATTGCGGAAATAAATACTTCTCTACATGTAATTCCTTTTGTAAACGTCAAGAATCTAGAAGTTGACGAAAAACACTTGGTAAAGTCTTTCCAGCGTACCACAACAAAGTACGGAGAGAAAGTTGTTGTAGAGTGTGAAGAATTCAAGACGTTGCTGCCTCATCGATTTACTGAGAAGTTTACACAAGAAAGAATTGATGCATGTAACGAAGAAATCAAAAGTGGGAAATTATACTTTTTAGTCAGTGAAGGAGTTGTGGGCCAAACGACAAATATAAAATTTGTTGAAGAATAGTCCCTCCAATTAAAGTGTTTTAGAAAAGCTACCTCATTCACTTGCTTGAATAATATATATCTTGAATATGTAACTGTTACGCTTTTAATCGGTGATACAATGAAAAAATCAACTTTAATCAATAAAATGAATTATAGTAATAGATGACAAATCATAATTTCACATGCCTGTTTATTTTGACCTAATAAACGAATTAACATGATTTAAGAAAGGTGTTTCATTTATAGTTCTTGTGTAATCAATAAAACATACAATCGATAAAAAAATTGTTTATTTGTTAGAAACAAAAACGTTTTACAATCTTATCAATTTTCTGTCTATATTTGTTAACTTTTTCTTAATCGCTTCGTGAAAAAATCCTATTAGCTTCTTCAAGTAAGGTGGGACTGTCCACAACGGTTAAGCCGACTTGAACGAGTAATGACAAAATGACGCACGGTAGCGTGCAAACTATATTAAAATTATTGAAGCAGTTTTCTGCACACCCACTTGTATATAAAATTGACATTGTTTAAAGAACAATATGTTACAGGATCTAGATGATTGAAGGCACATCGTAAACTCTTGAGGCAACCTCGGGCAGTTGCCCTTGACATCAAGATCGATGATTGTTGGGCACTTGTTTCCCAGCGTCTCCATTTTATAACATTTCTTAATTGAGCCTTTCACGTATATGATGTCAGCTGGATTGGGTTGTTCGATGAGGTGTTGTCTCAGTATGTGTCCCACTTGGTCCTGCTCAATAACACCATAGTCATACCTTAACTTGTGATGATTCTTCTCTAAATATCTTATTTGCCTTCTGAAGTAAGGTTCGACTGTGCACAACGGTCGAGGTGACTTGAATAAGTAGTGAGAATACCATTTCCCGTCAGTGATTGATAGCTCTTTCACTACAAACTCGGGAATCGTGAACCCTTGAATGTCTACAATTTTGATTTTCATTTATAATTGTTATTGCTGACCTTATACTTATAAGTGTAAATAAATGAATTTTAGTTAGATGCACGACTTTATATACGATTTGGTATTATAGAAAAAGGAGGGGTCTGTTAGGCCACTCCTCCAATCTCAGTATAGAAGACGTCTCCCTCTTCTCGAACAAAACTTATTTTTCACGAATCTGAATAAAAAAAGAACAAGATGGAAGATTGCATCAAAAGATTTTTAGAGTGAAACTCTTCACTATATTAAAAAAAAAAAACATTAAAAATTTTCATAAATTTACATGACTCTGTAATTTGATCCAATCTTGTGAAGGTGCCAAGAATACATAAATATATTGACTGGCGTCTTTGTTTTGATCCTGTATGTGCAATCCAACTTTATCTGTCATAGATAATAAATAATAATGTAGATTTCTTAAAATTCAATTGCATGTAATTTGAAACCGGCAGGTTCGAATTGTCTAATTTTTTGTCGGTCTATATAACTTCACGTGGTTAACAATCTGCCGCTGTCCAAAATATATAGTTTTTGATAAAAAAAATGACGTCGGCGTCGCGACGCCTTTCCAATATGAAATTTTTTTTGAACTATGCACTTTTATCGATAGACATTGATGAGTGAAATATGACACTATTTGCAAAATTTCCCAGAATTGCTTCAATAAAAAGGAATTGGCGATTGTAATTTGACGCCCGGACTTATATATATATATATATATACATATACATATATATATATATATATATATATATATATATATATATATATATATATATATATATATATATAGAAAAATTAGAATATACATATTCTTGTGCTGTGTTTAGTGTGCAGGTTATTTAGAGCAGTCATTTTTATCTATTGAAGTTCTTTGGCACCATAATAATAATAAGCCCTCTAGGTGCTTTGACCTTGATTTCCAAAAAATTTTTTAGAACGTACGTGGAGAATGCAATAGTCACTTTAAAAACTCAATTTCCGCTAAATTAATTCTGAAGGTATTTGAAAATTCCTATCATCCAAAAATTTATTTTTACTGTTATTTTTATAGTTGTGGCAAATAAACTCAATACACTTGTAAAATTAAAATAATTTATTCAGATTTTTGATTATTAATAATTTTTTCGACAATCTTATCAATGTTTTCACGATTCTTCTTTATTTTATTAAGCCTCTTCAAAATGATCCCTTTTTTTCTGTCCAGCTGTTCAAGTTCCTTTTGAACCTTATTCCTTCTTCTGTTGATTTTTTCCAAATCATCTGACAGACTCTTCTTCTCTGCCTCTTCCCTTACCTGTATATTCCTTATTTCCTTTTTAAATTTCTTCAAAAGGTTGACCACATTGTCCTTCTCGTCAGAAAAATCATCTTCATCACTATAGTCAGTATTAAATTGACTGTAGCTGTCTGTTGATCTAACCGATTGAGAGCCAATTATATTTGCGTCGTCCTGTTTACTACTCCCAGGCAGCTCACCATACACTCCATCACCAGCATTATTACCTCCCAAAACCTTCACTAATTTGTCCATACTTTTCCCTATTGGAGCTCGATAATTGGGACGGTTACTTGGGGGCGGAGCTGCAATGCTTCCTCCACTACTTCCAGTTGCCTCTCCCCTTACATTACTTACGTTGACCTCATACTGCATATCAGTGGGAGGAGCTGCGAGGCCATCTGCGTTACATTCATTCACCATAATTTGTAATACTTTGCTCATCTCTTGATCTATCAGGTGGTCATTAGCTTCTTCCGGCTGAAATCCATCGATTGGTTGGTAATGGTCAGCATTCGAGGTTGATGATCTTGATGCTGCTGGTGTTGGAGGTGGTGCCTTTCTTCTGAAAACTTTGATTAATTTGTCCATATTTTTCCCTGTTTGAACTTCATAGTTGAATGAACCAATTTGGGGAGTAGCGAAGCTGTCGCTAACACCATTACAACCACCATCTCCATTTAACCCTCCCCTTACGTCGTCAAATTTGATTTCGTACTGTATTTCAGAAGGGGGAGGAACTGCGGGGTTATTTCCACTACATTCATTTACCAGCATCTGCATTATTTTATTCACTCCTTGATCCACTTGAGGGCGGTTGGGGTGTTCCCGTTGAAACCCAGCAGTTGTTTGAGAGGAATTAACCTCCGTAGTTGGTGGTCCTGCATTTTTTGTCGCTGCTGACATTGTTGATGAAGATGAAGATGACGTTGACGAAAATGATGATAATGAAGACAATGGAACTCCTGGGTCCTCAGTACGGGAAGCCTTTACAGTATTAAGAAAGAAAACAAATTAAAATCATAAATATGGTATTGATGGAGATTTTATTTACCTTTGAACTTTGGGCTCCACTTAAAACAAAATCAGACAAAATTTTGATGTTTTGTTTTGATGACATAGTTTTCTTCAAATGTTATACAAGGGAATGGAATATAGATGTACACACACAAACTCACTGAGACTCACTAAATGTGTATTGCAAAACTGAACTGCTAATTAAAAATGCATTCGATTTATATAAGAAAAAATTTGCAAGCTCTGCAAAATCCAGAACGCATGCGCAATAGAAATTTTGTATATTATTATATTGATATTTAATGAACAATAAAGCGATGACAAGAGCAACTTTTCTTTATTTCCTGGTTCTCATAAAGAATTAAAATCTGTAAACTCTGCAACATTCCGATAAATATACAATTTCATTTATTTTAACCTGATTCTATTTTACATACCAGAAAATAAACTTATTCAGAAATTTTCATATGTATATACATATACAGAAAAAGCTAATATTATGCCTATTCCATATAAACATAGGAGAATAAATTTGTTGACCTCAAGAACGTCTGACGTGTCGTATGAGCATAGGTTTTTCAAATGAAAGAAATTTTTGAATGCTGAAACTGCGACAGCTGGTGTCAAATTACAAACGCATTTTTATCTTATACGGTAATATATTCCGAAACTCTGTGAAAGGGTTCATATAGCCTTTTGCAGCGCCCAGCGACCTACTGAAGCTAATTTACCAAAATCCGAATTTTCATAAGCGTTGCGACACTGTAGTCAAAATTTTTCGGAGGACACCTATGTTTTAACCGGATACAAAAAATTACAAAAATTGAACGTGCCAGTTTTGAGAAAAAAAGGATTTCTCTTTCTTTGTTATCTGCTGAGCTAATATCCAAATTTTCATATGCGTTGCGACGCCACCATCGGAATTTTTTTTTGAGGACGCCTATGCGTGTAAAGTTATAGACGTTAACAAAAAAAAATTCAATTATGTCAATTTTGAGATTAACAAAAAAAGAAGTTTTTTTTGGTTTTAATATGCGATTTGCTCAGTTCTAAATTCAATGGAATAATTTTTATCTCGTTATTTTTTTCATTTCTCTAAGAAATAGCTGATTTGAATACCATTTTTGTCAAATCAGCTTTTGTATTCCAACAGGAAGTAGGGAAAGAGGCATTTGACATGATTGGAGCGTTCAAGCTCCTCCTTCCATTAACTCTAAGATGTATAAAAAGCTGTGCAGCCACATACATTTTAAACATTTGAAAGCAATTTCATTGATAATTCAACAAAAAAGACCAAACTGATAAAATATGAAAATTGTAGTCGTTGATATTCAAGGTTTCAGTGTGCCGGAGTTTGTCGTAAAAGAGCTGTCGATAAGAGACAGCAAGTGGTATTCACATTATCTGTTTAAACCAGATCGGCCGTTAAATACTGTGGCACCATATTTTATACGACAAATACGGTATCTGGAACGGTACCACCATAAATTAAATTATGACTATGGTGTCATCGAGCAGGAACGAGTTGGAGATTTTCTAAAAAAACACCTGGTTGAACAGGAAGTGGATGTAGTATACGTCAAGGGAGCGATCAAGAAACAATTTCTCCAAGTAGCAAATGTCCAAAAATCATTGATCTAGACGTCAAGGGCAACTGTCCAAAACTGCCTCAAGAATTTACACAGTGTCTCAACCATAGCGATCCTATTGCATGTTGCTCTTCGAGCAACGTGAGATTCATTTACAACTGGGTGCAAGCAGCGTTGCCTCAGTGAAGTATTCTGAGACACTCCCTGAACTCTTTTAATAATTTTTAAAATTAGAATGTAAGTGTGAGTTATTTGATTATTATATAAATAACAGATCAATACAAATTGTCGTTTCCTTTATCTTACAGTAAAGGAGGGTACCATGACAAATAATACGACGGCATCGCTGTTATGAAACTAAAAAAAAGCCGTCCGGACGCTATGGAATGCTCCGGACATTTGCTACATTTCTTTAAAATTGTTCATAATTTTTGATATGAATTTGTATGTCATTTTAACAATAAATATATATTCAATAAACTACAGATTGAAATTTATTGACCTCAACTTTGTTACCTATGCTTTTTGAAAGAAAAATTCACTTACAAATTCAGGAATTCACACACACACACACACACACACACACACACACACACACACACACATTGCTTAATTTAGATCTTTGTGTTCTTGGAATATTTCAGTTCATCAGCTTAACTAATGTCTTGTATTTTCCTGTCTGATTGACAATACTTGATATGCTTTCTTAAGGTTACTTGTATGTATGATGATTTGCACCGTATTGAAAATACAAAAACATTTGAAAATCAAACACCGTATTTAATTTTTTTTTGTTAAATTTTTATTGAAATCAGTTTATGTTACATCATATAAAATTTTAGTATTTTGGAGGATCGTCTGCCCTCCTCATTTATTTTAAAAATTATTGGCTCAACAGTTCTTGTGTTGAGTCAGCAGAAGACTTTTGAGATTTATCTTCATCCAAACATTGTTTTTGTTGCTGCTGCTGCTGCTGTTGTTGTTTCTGTGGTTGTGACTGACTTTGACATTGGCCGTTCATCACAGATTGCTTTATTTGCATTTCACACTCGTGACACCTCTGAATATGCCTGTGCAGTCGATCTTTTCGAACAATGTGATATCTATTGAACGGACAAATAGTTCTGTCTATAAAAGAAATGGAAGATTAGTTAACATAACACTGTTTAAGAAAAAATATTTAGTACCTTCAATCACATGAAGATCATTAAAAATAAATGGGCAGTTGCATGGACACACACCTGAATACATTGCTACAAATAAAGAGATGAGATTTATGAATTTATAAGGAAATATATACTTTACCTTTACGACTTGTTTTCATCTTTTGTCTACAACGTCAGAAAAGCTAATGTTGATATAAGTCAAGCATCGGCTTTATAACCATTAAATCCCCACCACTCATGCCACAAAATGAAACTTATTTCAATGTCAGCAAAACACACACACACACACACACACATATGACATGCATATATAAATACTGCACGTATATGCTAATGCTTACATTTAACGTGAAACCTTTTGTAAGTTAAGTTTCGGTATCATGGAGACAGTTACATCTTTGTGCAAAGATGCACTTAAATTAATACGAGAATATATGCTAAAAGTTAGAACGAGTGAGGAGATAAGCGCACTTTTACTCCATATAAACAATACAATCCGAATCATACGTCGAGCCATTATCAATAGAATTCATGAAGATAGCTCATCCGAAAATCAGCTTTCTTTGGAATCCAGCTTATCATACTTAAAGTGTTACCGCTTGAAATTAAGAAACGTGAAAAAGCACTTGACAATCAAGTCAGATCAAGGTGTCTCAAATAAAACAGTGAGCAACCGACGATCTAATATTCTATGGGAGGATGTTTCAATGGAAGAATTCGAACGGGATTCATTACGAACGTGAGCTTTAAAGACCCCCTGCTATTCTTGAAAAAGACCTATAAATCGGTAGCTTGCAAAATTAAAGCGGCACTTAAAAAGTCTCTGCTTAAAGTTAATGTGACACTGTCAGCAAATTTCATTAAACCTCAAAATGGTGAAGTTGACCTGAAAACTTTCGCTACTAAAAATGTACCGATTGACAAAACAACGAACCTCAAACGTTGGCATGATGAACATATAGTCAGCAAACTGATGAAGAAGATGGAAGAGTTTGCTGAAAAAGACTCCGGATGGGCCCTAAATGAAATACTTGGCCTAAAAGTGAACATAGACACGTATGATCCACTAAAATTTGGAGCTTTCACATTTAGACATATTCCCAAATTTATACGGAACAAGCATGTCGTCGTGAATATAAAAATGATTATGAATACTGTTTCCTTTGGGCTGTAGTTTCAGCTCTCTATCCTGCAGAAAAACACACCGATAGAAAGTCATCATACCCACATTTTAAAAATGTTCTGAAATTTGATGGTATTACATTTCCCATTACATTAAAGGATATAAAAACCTTTGAAAAGTTAAACGACTTGGCTATTAATTTATACTGTATCGAGAAAAGAAAAGTTTTACCATGTTGCTTGAGTGATAACAATGGTAATCTTAAGAAAAATCCAATAAATTTACTCATGCTATCAATAGAGACAGACAGCATAAATCGTAACCCTACGCTCAATGCAAATAATGAACAGCTGTATCACTTTGTATGGATTAAGAATTTCTCAGCTTTAGGTCTCAAGACAGCTCTCATCACATTATCATAAAGTACACATATGTGAAGTCTGTCTGAATTACTTTACTACGGATGAGCTACTTCAAAAGCACAGAAATAATTGTCAACTCCAAAACGGCTACTCAGTGAGATTGCCCAAAGAGACAGAGAAGTACCTGTACTTTAAGAACTTTAGGTACCAGCAAAAGGTCCCATTTGCAATATATGCAGACATAGAAAGTATATTAGAAAAGTGTGCTGAAGGAGATAATAACAATAAGACACAGATCTATTAAAAGCATATACCCTTTTGGTGTAGCATATTACCTAAAGTGCTCCTACGATGAGTCCCTCTCAAAATTTCGTCTATTTCGTGGAGCTAATTGCATCAAATGGTTAATTAACGAGCTTAAATCCATTGCCGATATGTGTAATGCTGTCTACTGCCATGTAGTCAAAATTGAGACACTCAGTGATGAAGTGAAAGCACAACATGAGCAAGCTAGTGATTGTTATATATGTAAGAAACCGTTCTTGGGACATCATACGAAAGTAAAAGATCACGACCATCAAACGGGTAAATATAGAGGAGCTGCACATCAAAATTGTAACCTTAATTACAAAAACATTTTTACAATTCCTGTTGTGTTTCATAACCTGAGTGGATACGACGCGCACTTTATCATCAGAGCACTATCCACTTGTATCAAAGGTCGCATTAACCTCCTACCGATTAACAAGGAGAAGTACATATCATTCACAAAGCATGTGTTAGGGACAAGAGTAAGCTTCAGGTTTATAGATTCTTTTCGGTTCATGCCCTACAGTTTGGACAAATTGGCATCTAATCTGAAAAGTAGGCAAAAATCAATTACAAGGTCTTATTGTGGGAATGAAATTGAGTTTAACCTGTTGAATAGAAAAGGTGTCTTCCCGTATGACTATATTGATTCGTGGTCAGAGCTCAATGAGACTTGTCTACCAAGCAGAGAAAAGTTTTGGAATGTCTTATCTAACAAAGTTATTACCGAAGAAAATTATCATCATGCGAAGGACTTATGGAATACTTTCAAAATAGAGACAATGGGAGAATATTCGGAATTATATTTAAAAACGGATGTCTTGTTGCTCACTGATGTTTTTGAAACCTTTCGAGAAACTTGTATAACCACTTACAAATTGGATCCTTTCCATTACTATACTGCTCCTGGATTAACTTTCGATGCTATGTTGAAAACAACTCAGATTTGGTTGGAACTCCTCACAGACATTGATAAAGTTCTATTTATTGAAAAAGGGATCAGAGGAGGTGTTTCACAATGCTCCAATCGCTATGCTAAAGCCAA
Organism: Mylabris phalerata; assembly: GCA_020740385.1. Lineage (NCBI taxonomy): Eukaryota > Metazoa > Arthropoda > Insecta > Coleoptera > Meloidae > Mylabris > Mylabris phalerata. The sequence continues at coordinate 37,259 of JAJEOX010000009.1, forward strand.
TAACAAATATATGAAAGACCTGTATAACCCATTAGAACCAACATCCTATTTGATGTACTTTGATGTGAACAACTTGTATGGAGCTGCCATGTCGAAGTTTCTTCCATATGAGGGATTCACCTGGCTAGAAACATTTAATGTCAACGATATACTTAACACACCTGACAATTCTGACGTTGGATATATAGTCGAGTGTGATTTGGACTATCCAACTGACTTGCATGTCACTCATAGCGACCTTCCTCTGGCCCCTGAGCATATGATACCACCTATTTCGAAGTCAAAAGAGAAAAAACTGCTTTTAACACTTTTTCCCAAGAGGAATTACATTGTTCACTATATTAATCTAAAATTGTACATTGCGTACGTTATGAAGTTAACTAAGGTCCAGAGAATACTTCAGTTTAAACAATCTAGATGGTTGAAGGAGTACGTGGATTTGAATACAAAGTTAAGGCAACAATCAAAGAACGATTTTGAAAAAGACTTTTATAAGTTAATGAACAATGCAGTTTATGGAAAATGTATGGAGAACGTCCGGAAGCATAGAGATATACGTCTTGTTACACAATGGGATGGGCAATGGGGTGCACGTTCACTTATTGCAAAACCTAACTTTCACAGTGCACTCCAATTTGATGATGGAACTGCTATAATTGAAATGAGAAAATTGGAAGTGTATTTGAATAAACCAATTTATGTTGGATTTTGTATTCTGGACATGTCTAAAATATTTCGTTACAATTACATCAAAAAATCATTCCCGTTCACATCAAAATTGCTTTACACAGACACTGACAGTCTCATCTACCATTTCAAAGACTCCAATATTTACGAACATATTAAGAAAGATAGTCAAAGATTTGATACGTCCGAGTATCAACCAAATAATGTGTTCGGTATTCAACAAAAAAATAAAAAAGTTCCTGGTATCATGAAAGATGAGAACAATGGAAAAATTATGTTGGAGTTTGTGGGACTGAGGTCAAAAATGTATGCATATACTGTAGAAAAAGAAGGTGATGAGAAGAAGCTAATAAGAAAGTCCATGGGTTCTACAAAGTTATCGCTCCAAGCAATTACCCTTGAAGATTACAAGAAGTGTCTATTCGATAGAGAGACATTTTTAAGAACCCAGAGGCTCATACGGTCGAAAAAAACATGAGGTTTACTCAATTAAGCAGAATAAAGTGGTTTTAAGTCCATATGATTACAAGCGCATTGTTACTCCCTCCAAGACTGACACTCGACCGTGGGGGTATATGGTGGGAGCAAGATCATATAAATAGCCCGCAAACATTTATCCTAATACGTGTGAGTGATTTCACAGAATGGAGTTAGTAACTAAGCTCAATACTTCATTATATCAAGCTCAGTCTGATATATATGAGTATCATCTGAAAAGAGCTATATGTTTCGATAGATACGACGAGGCCACCATCAATTTATTCAATCATTTGATAAACAAAGAAGACTTTATACTACCGAAAGCCACATTTACATGGGTGGCCAAACATTCAAAGAACATATCAACAAATATTGTGTGTCGCTTGTTGGAAAAGAAATTAGAAATTGATGAATACGTCAGACGATTTGTAGATATATGTAGAGGTTCAAATATTGACTCTCTAACATCAGATTCTATCGACCGCCTGGAGGAAGGAGACTGTGCTATTGCACGAGGTCCGGCATTTACGTTTTTTATTCGGAAGCTCCTGGCGGGTAGAAAAAACAGCAATGATACAAGTGAGCCTGTTTACTCAATTGAAAACATAGCTAAAAACTACCAACCCATCCTAGACAGCATCGACAAAGCAATATGTGAATCCGCATATTTGGCCAACTGTAAGGCTTTGAAAGTCTTCATTGCAGCCTTGAAACTACAAATTCAAACCACTTCAAAATGTTGAGCATCGAAGAATCGAGGAATTGATCGAGAAAAACATTGAGAAGGGATTGACAAATCCTAAAGCACAACTTGGTTGGACAAGTGGACCGGATTCCATGGCTTGGCCTTCCACAAAACTATGTGATTATCAAAACACTTTGTCATTACTGTACTCAATAACAGAGAATTAAATATATCCTAATTAATATAAACACACAATTTAGTCTTTTATTTCCTTTATACAAAAACTATACTACAATATACAAATAAATACAAAAACACAAACAGAAAGTAAGAGAGAGAAACAATTAAACAATTCACATTGCCACCCTAGCCATGTTTCGCGATGGGACATATTTAGCAACTCTGTCGTGGATAATCAAGCAGTAAGCTGTTGTCTTATCGGGAATATTTTTGGTGGTTTCAAATTCAATTCGTATGTCCACGGGACTCCTTTTGACTTGCTCATTTTGCTTTGAACAATCAATTATTACAATCGGAGCTTTGTTCTTAAACTCTTCAGGCGTTAAATGTGGCTCTCTAGCTTTTCCCAGAAATGATTCTTGAAATTCTATCTTTCGTATAAAGCTGCAAACTGATTTTTATCAAAATTCAAATTCAAATTGTCATAGGGATACATGACATCATTCAGGAATACTTTAATGTTTGTCAAAAAACAATGATCAAACTGACTACAATCTTTATTGTATTGATTTTTTCTATCAGTTTGTAGACCAAAGAATATGTACTGTGGCCTCTCCATAGACGTTTTGATGGGCCACATATGTCTCTGTGTTTGACGCAAAAGTGAATATTCGTAGAATTCTCTACTTCAGAAGGGGATGTTTAATTCTCGATCTTTCTTCAATATATCTAGTAATTGGATTCTCTCTGCAGTTGATACGGAAATATGAGGCATTCTCCAAAACACTTTGTGTATTTCGACTTTAATTGATTTGCTTCCATCGTGCAACAAAGCATTTATGTCGGTGTTACTTCTAAGAAGGACGAGTTCCTGCTGCAAATTAAAGATTATCTTCCTGAAATCATCACAAAAACCCAAAAACATCCTTAGCGGTATTATAGCATTGAATGTTACGGTTATAGGATCCATTACAGTCGATGGCTCAAGAGGGAACCATCCAGCATTTTTTAGCGCAATGCTTTGATTTTTGTTGTAGGTAGCAAGTCCTTTCATCACGGTTGCCATTCCAGGATTTTTTATGCGATCTATTACTTTTCCCCTATTTCATATCGTATTTCGTCAAAGAGAAATAAAATTCCATTATTAATAAATTGTACTCCATCCAGCCGAGCATTAGCCTCCCCTTGCATCGCTACAACTTTTCCTTCAATATAAAGGTCACTATACCACGGTAGCGAATACAAATCCTGTTGTTGAATCGGTATTCTTATTTCATCATTGTTATTGTATGAAGTAGAAGCGTAAGGTTGATGCGTATGTTTTTCGGCATAAGTTATCGCTTCATCAAAAACTACTTTTTCATTTACGTAGAGAATTTCTCGATTCATTTTGAACAACTCTAAATCCTAAAGATTTAAGAAACCTTCTATTGCTCGCTGTTAACTGCTTGAGACCAGAGCCTCTACTAACAGCAAAGCTTTTGTTTAACCGGCTTTTATATGTCGATTGTGTTGCAGAGTGACGTTGAACAAAAACAATGCTCATTGTAGTTTTCAGAGCCTTTGAAGGTGCAGTCTTACTGTTACGACCTCATCTCGAAAATTAACAATCTTCCCATCTTGGTCTGTGATTTTTATAATAATTTCACCAATTTCGCTGACGCTGATTGGTAGGTAGATGACATTGGACGGATGCTTCAACAATTCGATATCCTGGAGGAACAAGGGGAAAGAACTCATGAATAACGTGAACTTGTTTGCCGTTACGAAAAGAGCCTGCAACAATGTTACATTCAACACACAAAGCATTAAGCTTCATAATTTTGGATGGAGTGTCTGATACATGTTTTCCGTATGCCATTAATTTTCTTCGTTTGTATCCCAGCAAATCACCTACCGTACCTTCTTCAGAAAAGTCTACATCAAACGCACACTTAAGTTCACACTTTAAAGTATTGTTATTGCCTTTAATTGTCAAAAGACGACTATTCCTATAGCTTGACTTCTCACTACTTTCGCCTATAGTCAGTCGATTTAGCTCCCTATTTAGGAAATTGCTGATATCATCGATTTCGTACGAGCCCTCAGGAATTTCAATACACTCCTTACTACCATCATCAGCAAAGAAGTGAAATTTGTTGTTGCTAGTGTCAATATTGGGAATTGAGTTGTAGGTTTCCAAGTTGATCAATCCAATTACATAATTTGCGTTATCCAATATAAGAGGAGGATAACAGTTAGCTTTAAGAACTGCCTCAGTTCCGGACAACGTAAATGTGTATGACATTATCAGTTCGCTAAGCGTGAAGCGAAAGAACTGACTTTGTTATTTTAAGCACACATTATTATAGTACACGAGAAACTTCAAGCAAAGATGTCCACTCACGAACGTATCGTATGTTTGGAATTTCTCATGGTTATAGAGAATTTTGCATTCACCTGCCGAATTAAGATACTTTACTAACTTCAATGGAGGTCTTAAATCACCATAGCTATAAAAATATGTTGCGTTGTTATGACATTTTACGTAAGCCGTCCAATGAGTTCCGGGACCGCTCACTGTGTCGAGATTAACAATTCCACATTCATTGATATATGGGCCTGATTTTGGCAGTGCATCTCTCATGAAGACACCTCTAAAATTTTTAATTTTCAGTTGTTTATCATATTTAGAAAGTTCTATATCAGTAAGAGCCCTATTGGGTAGTTTTACTGACGGGCTCTTGGAGGCTTCGGAGGTGATAAAAAAAGCCCTAGTCCAGATTTGTAAGGTTTAAGGTATAGCCTTTTCCACTTTTGCCTAGTGAAATGGCCTCCATTGTTTTGTTGTGCCTTTGGTTTTCCTTGAGTTGCTCATTAGCAGCTTTGGTCTCATTTACTGTCTTTGCAATTGCTGCAGCTCCACCAGCAACTGAGCCCAAGGCTCCAAGAGCTGCAAATATTGGAATTAAGGGTAAAAAGCCTCCACTCTTTGGAACCGATATAACTCTCACAGGCCTCACCCCTCTGCGTCCTTTAAGTTTTCTTACGGCCTTAAGAGCCACACCTAAGGCGTCTTTAATACTTCCAAATTTTTTAGACTTTACCACATTTCGTGCTGTTTTCACAAGCTGACCAAATGCCAACTTTCCGCCGTGTTTCCTGTTTTTTGAGGATTTGCGGCGAGCTCCTCTTGACGATTGACGTTTGCAGCCCATTCCTAGTTTAATTTTGGCTGACATGGCGGCACAAACTCCTAATGCTGCAGCTTTTTCACCTATCGATGAGTCAGACGAATGAAGCCTTCGCTTTGCCTCGTCTAATAAAACCTTATCTGCTTCGTGTCTTTGACCTAAATCGTTCTCTGTTGCGTAGGCGATATCATGCAATTTGCAAGCCTCGTCTAGTTTATTTACGCCCTGATCTCCCCTTCTAAGCCGTTTAGATAATTTCGTACCCGGTCCACAATAGTTGTATCCTGGAATATGCAACTCAAATGGGAGCTTGTTGATCAGGCTGTTCACAAATCCGTTACCTTCAGTTACGTTTGTGCGACTGAAGTCGCTCTGACTATCTACAATCATTTTATAGCTTTCCGACGCTGTCAGAAGCTATACTAGCTGTTCTGCTTATACTCGGCTTATTTATAAAGTCACGTTCACAGCATAAACTGGTCAGTCAAATTTCACAATGCGCTTTATAGAACAGAATTTAAAATTGCCTATACAAAACTATGACATCAACAGCTCTAACAGTTTCAAAAGACATGGTGAACTGCTGCCAACATCAATACGCTGTCTTGTCGTAGGACCTTCAAATTGTGGGAAGACTAATGTTGTAGTGAATCTGCTGGAACATAAAAACGGCCTTAGATTTGAGAACGTTTATGAGTTTTCAAAATCTTTATTTCAATCTAAATTTAAATACTTAGAAGAATTGTTGGAGCCGATAGATGGAGTTACCTATGCACCATTTAGTAGTTTAGATGATAACATACCCCCTCCGCAAGAAGCCAAGCCAAACACGGTCTTTATATTTGATGCTGTCGTGTGTGATAAACAACACCTCATGAAGGAGTATTTTAGCATGGGTAGACATAAAAACGTAGATTGCTTCTACTTATGTCAGACCTATGTAAGTATACCTAAGCACCTGATTCGTGATAATGCAAATTTTCTCATATTGTTCAAGCAAGATCACCTAAACCTGCGACACGTGTATGATGAACATGTAAATACTGATTTCACGTACGATAAATCCAAAGAAATTTGTTCGGCCTGTTGGAGTAATGACCATGGGTTCCTTGTAATAGACAAAGAAAGAGATATTAATAATGGTCGCTATCGGAAGGGTATTGACTGCTTCATCCAGCTGTAATATTATATATATATATATATATATATATATATATATATATATATATATATATATATATATATATATATATATATATATATATATATGTTCAACCATTATTTAATTGTACAGTGCGCATTTGATATCAATTCAGTTACCTGTTATCGTACGTTATGGATTCTCAGGTTGCTCAAATTACCAAGTCCATAGCATTAAATAAAGAGCTTATCAGAAAACGAAATGAGATAAGAAAGAAACTTGAGTCGTTAAAAGAAGCTCAATTGAGACATGAAGGTGCGTTGTCACCTATCACAAAGCATTTAGAAACCATCGTAGAAAAATTTGATACAAATTGAGACAAACAAACAATATCGGTGAAAAACGAGCCTCTATACAGTGGTGAAATTTTCGAGACTCCCAAAGAGCAAAAATTGATGGGAAGGTTTGCACTCCTGCAATTCCTTTAGCCTCAACAGCTTCAAGACGGAAATCTACAAAAGTAACAAACTTAAGGAAGAGAATTGACTGTTTGAAAGAACAATCTGATGGAAGTCAGGTAGGAAATTTCAAGTTGGAAGATGCGGAATATAATTTTGATCCTGAGCAAGACCGAGAGGTGAAGAACTTCAATGATTTACTAGATAAATCAGTTCAAGAAAGTAAAGAAAATATAGAAGATTTGATTGATACACAAGTATACGATGATTATTTACAGGAGTTCGATGAACTCCCCAGGCGATACATTGACGGAGTGTTCCATGACAAAGAAAAACAATACGATCATCGGACTGGCATACGACATGATAGCTTCCAAGAAAAGTATTTCATTGGCTCATCTGAAGTTCAGTTCAAGGGACCTGATATCAAAGTTGGTGATCGTACTTTCAAGGGCAGCCGTGGATTATACGAATTGTTGTTCAAAAGCGACCCAACAAACTATACGAAGAAGGAGCTTGAGCTATATAAAAATATTTTGGATATAAGCAATGCTGTAAGGAGGAATTTTCAAACCCGGTGCTCAAATACATGGAACAAAAGATGACAAATATAAGTCAGTGATATGACCCATGTATTACCAAGGAAAAGGAATGTACAAGTCATTAGACTCCAACCCCATTGACTATGTATACCGGAATGATCCAAATGAGCTTGTTGATAGACTCCGCCTGTTAGTATCGTCTCAGGCGGCAGGCAATACAGGTCTCAGGAACGAGATTGTGTCTATCATTGAAGAACTGCGTGAAGAAGGTGTAATTGTGTAAGATGACTCTTGACAAGTTTGGTCGTCATATTATTAGACATGGCACTACAACACAACAAGAATCCTTCCCGGAGACTTCGAATTACATATTTTACAACATAATTCTTAATTTCAATTCTGAAAAGGTACTTGGAAATGCTTATGTTTTAGAAAATGGCCTCACAACCTATTCGTTTCTCCTTAATCGGGCGACAATAGAGATGATAAGAGTCAACTTTAATGACATCGGTGTTATCATAAATTAACAAGGAGTATTACTATACTCCTTGTTATTAATGATAACACTCACTAGTCGGAACTGTATAACTTTCGCTTAAAGTTCAACGACATATTGTCTTTTAAAAGAAAAATCAATGTCACAAGTTCAGTGTCACTGTCAGCTGAAATTGTATTAAAATTGCCTGCTATCTTTGAATCGGTCAGATCAGAGAAACCGACTGTCAAAGAACGTTACAATGGAACCTTCTTCCGTTAAACGAGATATTGTCAATGAGCTACACAAACCTGCAAGGCGCACTTTCAAAAGGCGTCGTGTTATTGTTAAGGGAATCAATGAGACTCTTCAAGCAGACCTTGTTGAAATGATACCCTTACGTTAAACAAAACAAGGGATACAAGTACATTTTAGTTGTAATTGATTGCATTTCAAAATACGTCTGGGCTGTTCCAGTTAAATGCAAAGAAGGTAAGGAGGTTACTTCGGCAATGCAAAGTATTCTATCAAATTTAAAGTATCCCCCGAAAAATTTGCAAACTGATGAGGGAAAGAATTCTATAACACAGACTTTCGAAAGCTGATGACTAAACATAGCATCAATCATTACAGCGTATATTCAACCAAAAAGGCGTCGATTGTTGAGCGAGTGAACCGTACGTTGAAACAGCTTATGTGGAAACAGTTTAGCCTTCAAGGCAATTACAAATGGCTGAACGGTCTTCCTGAGGTTATTAAGAATTATAATAATAGTTACCATAGAACAATAAAAATGGCACCGTCTAAGGTAAATAAACGCAACGAAAAAGCAATCTTAAAGTCTGCATACACATTTGTAAAAATTGCTCATCCTATTTCTAAGTTTAAAGTCGGTGATAAAGTGCGCATCAGCAAATATAGAGCATTGTTTGAAAAGGGTTACACACCGAATTGGACAAATGAAATTTTCACCGTGAAAAAAGTGCAGTTGACAAACCCTACAACTTATCTTCTAGAAGACGAAAAGGGTAAATCAATTAAAGGTGGATTTTATGAAATGGAGCTGCAAAAGTCAAACACTCTGACGTTTTCTTAGTCGAGCGGGTGCTTAAGAAAAAAGGGAAAAAACTATACGTTAAATGGTTAGGATTTGATAGTGGCTATAACACTTGGATTGATCAGAGTAACATTGCCTAACTAACATGTTTTTTGTAATAACATTTTCAAAAACAATAAACGATAAATAAAATGAATTTTGTTTTCTTTATTCCTACATGGAATTGTATACACTCATGTTTGAATTTACCGCGCATGCGCAAATCGCTTCAAATGAGAATTTTTGAGAGCGCGCGCATACCCCACCAACAAGTGGTCTTACATTGGCTGCGATTTTCTACCCCTTCTACAAGTGGTCCAAGATCGGCAGCAATTTTCTATCCCCTCCACTACCTCACCAGCAAGTGGTCCCACATCGGCAGCAATTTTCTATCCCCACCACTCCCCCCCCGCAACTGGTCCAACATCGGCAGCACTTTTCCATCCCCACCACTCTCCTCACTGCAACTGGTCCAACTTCGGCAGCACATTTCTATACCCACCACTCCCCCCACCACAAATGGTCCAACTTCGGCACCACTTCTCTATCCCCCCACAAAATTTGAATTTCCCGCCAAAAAGTGTTCCAGGATCGGCATCATATAACTACTCGCATCAGCAATAGATTTAAGCTCGTTAACGAACCATTCAATGCAATTTGTTCCTCGAAATAAACGAAATTTTGAGAGAGTCTCATCGTAGGTGCACTTTAGGAAGTATGCTACACTAAAAGGTATATGCTTTTGATAGATCTGCGTCTTAGTGCTTTTATCACCTTCGGCACACTTTTCCAAAATGCTTTCTAAGTCTGCATATATTGCAAAAGGGACTTTTTGATGGTACCTGAAGTTCTTAAAGTACAAGTACTTCTCTGTCTCTTTGGGCAATCTCACTGAGTAGCCGTTTTGGAGTTGACAATTATTTCTATGCCTTTCAAGTAGCTCACCTGTTGTGAAGTAATTTTAACAAACCTCGCATATATGTACTCTATGACCATGTGATGAAAGCTGTCTTGACACCAAAGCTGAGAAATTCTTAATCCAAACAAAGTGATACAGCTGTTCATTATTTGCATTGAGCGTAGAGTTACGATTTCTGCTGTTTTTCTCTATTGGTAGCATGAGTAAGTTTATTGAATTTTTCTTAAGATTACTCTTGTAATCACTCAAGCAACATGGTAAAACATTTCTTTTCTCGTTACGGTATAAATTAATAGCCAAGTCGTTTAACTTTTCAAAGGTTTTTATATCCTTTAATGTAATGGGAAATGTAATACCATCAAATTTTAGAACATCTTTAAAATGTGGGTATGACGACTTTCTATCGGTGTGTTTTTCAACAGGATAGAGAGCTGAAACTACCGCCCACAGGAAACAGTATTCATCTTCATTTTTTATATTTACAACGGCGTGCTTGTTTCGTATAAATTTGGGAATGTGTGTAGATGTTGAAGCCCCAAATTTTAGTGGATCATACGTGTTTATGTTCACTTTAAGGCCAAGTATTTCATTTAAGGCCTATCCGGAGTCTTTTTCAGCAAACTCTTCCATCTTCTTCATCTGTTTGCTGACAATATGTTCATCATGCCAACGTATAAGGTTCATTGTTTGGTCAATCGGTACATTTTTAGTAGCGAAAGTTTTCAGGTCAACTTCATCATTTTGAGGTTTGATAAGATTTGCTGACAGTGTCACATTTACTTTAAGCAGAGACTTTTTTAGTGCCGCTTTAATTTTGCAAGCTACCGATTTATAGGTCTTTTTCAAGAATAGCAGGGGGTCTTTAAAGCTCACGTTCGTAATGAATCCCGTTCGAATTCTTCCATTGAAACAAGATGAAACATCCTCCCATAGAATATTAGATCGTCAGTTGCTCACGGTTTATCTGATACACCTTGACCTGACTTGATTGCCAAGTGCTTTTTCACGATTTTCTATTTCAAGCGGTAACACTTTAAGTATGATTCGGTAGATTCCAAAGACAGCTGATTCTCGGTTGGGCTATCTTCATGAATTCTGTTGATAATGGCTTGACGTATGATTCGGATTGTATTGTTTATATGGAGTAATAGTGCGCTTATCTCCTCACTTGTTCTAACTCTTTATTTGTAGCAATGTATGCAGGTGTGTGTCCATGCAACTGCCCATTTATTTATAATGATCTCCATGTGATTGAAGGTACTATGTATTTTTTCTTAAACTGTGATATGTTAACTAATCTTCCATTTCCATTATAGACAGAACAATTTGTCCGTTCAATAGATTTCACATTGTTCGCAAAGATTGACTACACAGACATATTCAGAGGTGTCACGGGTGCGAAATGCAAATGAAGCAATCCGTGACGAACGGTCAATGTCAACGTCAGTCACAACCTCAGAAGCAACAACAGCAGCAGCAGCAGCAACAAAAACAATGTTTGGATGAAGATAAATCTCATAAGTCTTCTGCAGACTCAACACAAGAGCTGTTGAGCCAATATTTTTAAAATAAATGGGGAGGGCAAACGATGCTCCAAAATACTAAAATTTTATATGATGTAACATAAACTGATTTCAATAAAAATTAAACAAAAAAAATTAAATACGGTGTTTGATTTTCTAATGTTTATGTATTTTCAATACGGTGCAAATAATCATACATACTAGTAACCTTAAGAAAGCATATCAAGTATTGTTATACAGACAGGAAAATACAACACATTAGTGGAGCTGATGAACTGAAATATTCCAAGAACACAAAGAACTAAATGAAGCAATATGTGTGTGTGTGTGTGTGTGTGTGTGTGTGTGTGTGTGTGTGTGTGTGTGTGTGTCTGTGTTGCTTATCATTGCTTGTCGAATTCCTGTAGATTCAAGTAAATTTTTCTTTCAAAAACGTAGGTAACAAAGTTGAAGTCAATAAATTTCAATCCGCAGTTTATCGAATATATATTTATTGTTAGAATGACATACAAATGCATATCAAATATTATGAACAATTTAAAAGAAATGTGGCAAGTGTCCCGGAACATTCCATTGCGTCCATACAGGTTTTTTTTTGGTTTCCTCACAGCGGTGCCGTCGTATAATTTGTCATGGTACCCTTCTTTACTGTAAGAAAAAGGAAACGACAATTTGTATTGATCAGTTATTTATATAATAATCAAATGACTCACAATTACATTTTAATTTTGAAAATTATTAAAAAAGTTCAGTGAATGTCTCAGAATACTTCTCTGAGGCAACGCTGCTTGCACCCAGTTATAAATGAATCTCACGTTGCTCAAAGAGCAACATGCTATTGGATCGCAATGGTTGAGACACTGTGTAAATTCTTGAGGAAGTTTTGGACAGTTGCCCTTGACGTCCAGATCAATGATTTTTGGACATTTGCTAACCTACTTATCTTGGAGAAATTGTTTCTTGATTGCTCCCTTGACGTACACTACATCCACTTCCTGTTCAACCAGGTGTTTTTTTAGAAAATCTCCAACTCTTTCCTGCTCGATGACACCATAGTCATAATTTAATTTATGGTGGTCCCGTTCCTGATACCGTATTTGTCGTATAAAATATGGTGCCACAGTATTTAACGGCCGATCTGATTTAAACAGATAATGTGAATACCACTTGCCGTCTCTTATCGACGGCTCTCTCACGACAAACTCCGGCACACTGAAACCTTGAATATCAACGAATACAATTTTCTTTTTTTTTCATTTTGGTCTTTTTTGTTGAATTATCAAAGAAATTGTTTTCAAATGTTTAAAATGTATGTGGTTGAACAGCTTTTTATACATCTTAGAATTAATGGAAGGAGGAGCTTCAACGCCCCAATCATGTCAAATGCCACTATCCCTACTTCCTGTTAGAATACAAAAGCTGATTTGACAGAAATATTATTCAAATTAGCAATTTCTTAGAGAAATGAAAAAAATAACTAGGTAAAAATTATGCCATTAAATTTAGAACTGTGCAAATCGCATATTAATACCAAAAAAAAAATTCTTTTTTTGTTAATCTCAAAATTGACACTATAGAATTTCTTTTTATTAACGTCCATTACTTTACACTCATAGGCTTCCTCAAAAAAATTTCGATTGTGACGTCGCAACGCATATGAAAATTTGAATTTTTGCAAAACCGCCTATGTAGGTCGCTAGACCTAGCTAAATGCTTTCCGGGCCCACCCTTTAAACTTCAAAGAATGTTACCGTTTGGGAGAAAAATGCGTTTATAGTATGACGCCCGGACTTATAAAAAAAAAGGAAAAAGGGACTTATGCCTACATGGATGGATAGGGCTTGTCAAGGGCAACAACTTTTCTCTCTAAAATTTTTCATTTAAATTGAAAAAAAATTATCATATTTTAACAAGTTGATTTTTTCAATGGACATGAAAACAGTTCATAAGTAGCGTGTAAAAATTGCTGACTATTCACTTTTATTGTTTGCAAACATCCGAATTCAGATCTTTGGTAACGAGGAAAAATGTTGTCTATACGTATTTTAAGAATGAAATCTGCAAATAGCTTATTTTGTCTACCTTATGTATAAATAGAAGACACTACTTCCTGTCAGCGATAATTTTGCAATTGGACAGTTATTTATCTTTTCCTTTTTGAGCGACAAATTCAAATGCTTGCACATGCGCAACACATTTTTGCCAGGCTTGCTATTTTTTTAGTATATAAGATGCTCATGAGGAAACATTAATTATTATTCAGTGCACACCGTTGTCTTAAGTGTTGAAGACGGAATCGAGAAATTAGATTAAAATGTCAACAGATTCTAAATGTGATTGTTCACGATTATCCTTAAGAAAGAGTCCAGTGGATATTATCGATAATGTGCTGTTAAGTGATGTGACTCAACAACAACAACAACATCAACAACAACAGCGTCAGTCAATAACGGTGAGTGTAACTTCCCCATATTTATTTTCTTTGCGTTAATCGACTTTTCTTTGGGTAATAGATTGACTTGGCAGAAGATCTAATGCTTTCTAATGAAAGTGAGGGTGTACCAACAGCGGGACCATCAACGTTCCATCCGTCTACGACGACCGGGGCAAACACGCAGTTGTTGGGAACTCTGCAGTTAGAAACAATACAAATAACTCCTCCTGTAACAACTGAGACAAATTCTGTTCCTGGCCCATCGCGACTAAAGGGAAAAGGCAAAAGCATGAAAAGATTGAGAGAAGTACTTCATATGGATAGTGATAGTGAAAGTGACTTTGACCTAAGTCAAAGTGATGAAGGCACCAGTGCTAAAGTGAACAGTGTGCTAAGAAACCTGAAAAGAGATCTTCAGACCTTAGAAGCGAGGGACCAACAAGAAGCACGAAGTCTTGAAAACGAGTTGGTGGTGCTAGATGCAAATCGAGAGCGCAGTGTTGCCATTGTAGAGAAAGTTTGTAGGAAATAGTATCGTGCCAAAAAATGTTTATCGTGCCAATTTTTTCTTTTTGCTTGTTAGAGAATATTGATTATGTTTCCATTTCGCTTGTATTGTAGTAATGGCAAACACAAATAATAAAGTTCTTATATTTGCACATAATTTGTGTTTTATTTGAGTCTCCACTATTAACTGTTGATAAGTGAGTTTCTCCTAAATGCTGAGCCATCAAAGCACTACAAGTAGTTCAAGTGGTTCCATCCCTTCAACAAAATCTCTATAAATCCTCTACAAACCTAATTTGCTCATGGTATTTATTACATTTCAGGGAAATGAAACATCGTTCTTGAATCATGTTCTTTCATATATTGAATCAAAATACATAGTATATCAAGTATTGATTTGTGATCTATTACTACAAATTTTTCCTGTTTCTTAGGAAAAATTTTGTATTTACAAAATTTGAGAAATTTATAATCTTATTTCTTTCCTATGACTGATGGATATCCTTGAATTAGATGGAATAAGTTTATATATAAACAATTGCAAATTTACAAGTAATTTTTAGAATTTCCTGCTTCCCACGAGAAAAATCGGGCTTGATGAAATTGCAAGATTGGTCATTCATAATGAGTAACGTTAATGTTTCTATATTCTAAATAACCTGCACACAAAACACAGCACAAGAATATGTATATTCTTATTTTTCTATATATATATATATATATATATATATATATATATATATATATATATATATATATATATATATATAAGTCCGGGCGTCAAATTACAATCGCCAATTTCTTTTTATTGATACAATTCTTGGAAATTTTGCAAACAGTGTCACATTTCTCTCATAAATGTCCATCGATAAAAGTGCATAGTTCAAAAAAATTTTTATATTGGAGAGGCTTCGAGACACCGACGCCATGTTTTTTCTGAAAAACTATATATTTTGGACATTGGCAAATTATTAATCACGTGAAGTTATATAGACTGACAAAAAATTAGACAATTCGAACCTGCCGGTTTCAAATTACATGCAATTGAATTTTAAGAAATATACATTAATATTTATCATCATCTATGACCGATAAAGTAGGATTGCACATACCGGATCAAAACAAAGACGCCTGTCATTATATTCATGTGTTCTTGGTACCTTCACAAGACTGGATCAAATTACAGAGTCATGTAAATTTATGAAAATTTTAAATTTTTTTTTTTTTTAATATAGTGAAGAATTTCACTCTAAAAATCTTTTAATGCAATCTTCCATCTTGTTCTTCTTTTTATTTAAATTTGTAAAAAAAAGTTTTGTTCGAGAAGACGGAGACGTCTTCTATGGCTTCACAGGCCCCTCCTTTTTCTATAATACCAAATCGTATATAAAGGCGTGCATCTAAATAAAATTCATTTATTTACACTTATAAATATAAGCTCAGCAATAACAATTATAAATGAAAATCGAAGTTGTAGACATTCAAGGGTTTACGATACCCGAGTTTGTAGTGAAAGAGCTATCAATCAATGATGGGAAAAGGTATTCTCACTACTTATGCAAGTCGCCTCGACGGTTGTGGAGAGTCGAACCTTACTTCAGAAGGCAAATAAGATATTTAGAGAAAAATCATCACAAGTTAAGATATGACTATGGTGTTGTTGAGCATGACCAAGTGGGACACATACTGAAACAACACCTCATTGAACAACCCAATCCAGCTGACATCATATACGTGAAAGGCTCAATAAAGAAATATTATATAATGGAGACGCTGGGAAACAAGTGCCCAACAATCATCGATCTTGATGTCAAAGGCAACTGCCCGAGGTTTACGATGTGCTTCAATCATCTAGATCCTGTAACATATTGTTCTTTAAACAATGTCAATTTTATATACAAGTGGGTGTACAGAGAACTGCTCCAATAGTTTAATTATTGCTTTGCACGCTCCCGTGCGTCATTTTCTCATTACTTGTTCAAGTCGGCTCAACCGTTGTGGACAATCCCACCTTACTTGAAAAAGCAAATAGGACATTTTTATGAAGCGATTAAGAAAAAATTAACAAATATAGACAGAAAATTGACAAGATTGTAAAGTGTTTCTTTTTTCTAACAAATAAACAATTTTTTAATAGATTGTATGTTTTATTGATTACACAAGAACTATGAATGAAACACCTTTCTTAAATCATGTTATTTCGCTTATTAGGTCAAAATAAACAGCATGTGAAATAATGATTTGTCATCTATTACTATAGCTCATTTTATTGGTTAAAGTGAATGAGACAGATTTTCTTAAACAAATTACTGGATGGGAATATTCTTCAACGAATTTTATATTTGTCGTTTGCCCCACACTTCCTTCACCGACTAAAAAGTATAATTTCCCACTCTTGATTTCTTCGTTACATGCATCAATTCTTTCTTGTGTAAACTTCTCGGTAAATCGATGAGGCAGCAAAGTCTTGAATTCTTCACACTTTACAACAACTTTCTCACCGTACTTAGTTGTGGTACGCTGGAAAGACTTTACCCAGAATTTTTCGTCAACTTCTAGATTCTTGACGTTTACAAATGGTATCACATGTAGAGAGGTATTGATTTCAGCAATAAATGATGACATGATGTTTAAGTTATTCGATGTTTATTAGTCAAATTGAAATTAATTAATGACTGCATAAAGCAATATTCGCTGCTTATATAGAGTTTGAATGTTTCACGCATGCGTTGTTTATGATAAACTTTTCGTTATTTGTCATGGAAGTTTTCACTGTGAACATGCTTTGATTTGTATGTTTCTTGCATAAGCTTTGTAAATGAACCCGGTACACATGTTGAATTGGGAAGATCAGTTTCACCACCGCACTCAACACATTTGTATTTTACAGGAACTGGCATTGTTGCTGTTTGAGCAGCAAAACTGTATTAAGCTTGAAAATTAAATGACAGCACTTTAGGTCTTGCACTACATAACCCCTACAGGTCAGCCACCACATAACTTTGGACCCACCTCCCCCCGCTATAACAGACCTAAGAAAAGTAGTACTTAATAACCAACACCTTTCACGCCCCTATTTGCGGTCCAACATCGGCTGCAATTTTCTACCCCCTCTACAAGAGATCCAACATTGGCAGCAATTTTCTATCACCACCACTCCCCCCTCCACAACAGGTCCAACATCGGCAGCAGTTTTCTTTCCCCCCACCACAAATGGTCCAACTTTGGCATCACTTTTCTATCCCCCCCACAAAATTTGAATTTCGCGCCAAAAAGTGGTACAGGATCGGCAACATATAACTACTCCTCGTAAACGCATCCAAACGAATCCATATGAAGCAAGCAATTCAAAAACATCGTGTACAGATAAAACCAAAAAATCTTGACAAACACTATTTCCAAACAATTAATTATTATTATTTATATAAAATTATAAATCATTTGCTTTCAACATTGGAAAAAATTTTCGAGAATTCCCTAGAATCTCCAAATGGTTTACGCAATTGGAGCTTAAGGAAATATCCTGGGTCACTCAAATTTAGCCAATTGTTTGGATTCAGAAAGTATTCAACGAAAGCTCACAAATAGAAAAAAACTGGCGGCAGTCAGTATAGAATATGTTCAAAAATATTTTAAAAAAAAGTTTGATTAATAATAAAAAGACTGAACATGAAAATATTCGAGGATTCCATATTCTTTTCTATAATATTATATTTCTATTGTATTATCAAAAATTAATTCTTCGGACTTGTTTTCACCTTTTTCACTACATTACAAATTTGTTCAAGTTCTTTAATTTCGTAAATTCCAAAAAATTATTCAGGAAAGCATTGATAAAATTGTGCTAGTACTGAGGTAAAATAAGCTCAGGTGAGCTATATAGAACCCTATTTGGATTTTTCAATTCTATATTTTGGATAATAATAACAAGAGAAATTTCAATTGTCAAGACCGTTGATACACACAGAGCATTTTTGAAATAAATGGTGATAAAACAAATAAGGTTATGTGGGTGAGGGTTGGGCGGAGTTCATTTAAATTCAAACATTCGAATAGTAGCCCGAATTGGATTATTGAGGTAAACAAAAAATTAGCGAAAGTTGTTTTTTTTCTCATGTTTTCGTTAATTCCCCGAATTACTGATTGAAAATAAATTTCGTTTACAAAAATCACAAAAATTAAAATTACTTTTAGTAGTATATATATGGGGCTTCTGGACCGGAAGTAGCGGTGCCATGTACAGTTGGTTGCCTAGCAATCTGGCGCGCAAATTCAAATTTTACCGGAAATGACGTCATTGGTGGGAAATTTGAATTTTGGCCGCCATTACTGGAATCTAGACAACCCAAATTCGAATGTGTATTACGGGAGGCCAGCTCCCCGCTAAATTTGAATGTTGACAGGTGCTTATTGCGGGAAATTTGAATTTTGACAGTTGAAAAACGGCGGCAAATTTGACTTTTGACAGACAGCTAACTATTTGCAGATGGCAGGAAATTTGAAAAATGTGACAGACACTGTCATATCTAATGTGGCACCCCCTATTAGCGCTGCGCTGCAAAATTTAACGGCGGGAAATTTGAATTCCGACAGCGGCGCGCGTGTGCGGCAATTCGAATCATTGGCGGGAAATTTGAATTTGATGACGCAACGAGAAATTTCAATTTATCGGTTTGTAAAATTAACAACAATGTTACCAACACTAATTTAATGGACGATTAGTCAAGCCTGCCAACCCCAAATTTCTTAGCGGGAAATTTGAAATGTTTTCTATCTTTATGTCAAGTTTAGGCGGGGCTAGGCTAGACTAGTCTAGATTACTGCGCATGCGTTAAACGCATTCTATTAAAAAATTGCGCATGCTTGTAGTTTACAAGTTACGAATTTTTTCAATTTAAATAATTATTGTTTTAAAAAGAATTGTACAGGTAAGTCGTTTTTTTTCTTTAAATTTCATTCAATATGTATTTATTTTTTAGAATGTGGATGGCATATTCTTGTTACCCAGTTAGGGTTGATACTCGTTCATCAATCGATTATTTGAAACACGTGTTCAGTGATTTACTTTTTGATGTTGAACATGAAAAGGTATATTGTCGAAGTTTGGAGCCATTGGATCCTGAATATTTAAATAAAATATCAGAAGAATATGAAAAAGTTGAAAAAGTCTGCGAATTATATTTAAATGGTGAAAAAAGTTTAGAAAATACAATTTCCGATTTAATTGAAAATTGTGATGCAAGAGAATTTGTTCCTGGCATAAAGCGTCATCTTCCTAAGGAAAAAGTGGAAAAGTATAAACTTCACGAATATGTCAATGTTGATGATGATGATAACGAAGATAATGATAATAATGGAAAGGAAATATAAATTGTATTTTTTCTTTATGTTTAATTATATTTTCTAATAAACTACATTAAATGTTTGATTTCTTTTTATTATAAATTCATTTGTTGGCTTTCATTTTCAATCGGTAGTTGTTGATTTTGTTCAACTGCCATTTTGTTAACCTCCTCTTCTTCTTCTTCTAACATGTTGAATTTGAATTTTTTTACGGCCTTCTCTAATATTTCGAATTCTTCTGATATTTCAACATTCACCTTCATGTACTTTACAGGTAAATTTCCAATTTTTTAAATTAAAGTACTACTCTTGGGTGTATAATTTAACGCCATCATAATTCGATCTCCCTTAACAGTGATCGATTTTACACCATATCTTGAATTGTATTTAATTAATGCAATTATTGTTTGAATAAAATTTGAAAATTTACTTACTGGAAAATTTGTTCCACAATTATATGTAGCATTTTAGTAGGTTAATGGATTTTATTGTTGGTATAAATCACTAAAGTTGATGGTAATGTTGCCATTTTGAAATTCGAACGGTATCTCGCTGCTGTAATTAAGTAACTAACGTCGATTATAATTTGCTACACATTAGCAAAAAAAAGTGGAGAAGGAGGATGATTTTTCGGGTAATTACTAGATGAAATAACATAAACATAGACATTCTTGTTGATTTAATTTGACTTTGTTTTGGTCAAGTAACATCTCTTCAAGTGTCTAGACTAGATGAGATAACATAAACATAGACATTCTTGATTTGACTTTCCTGATAATGATTAGGTGATGCAGACTTTGTGATAGGCAAAGAAAGAAGAAGTGCGGAAAGGGGATAACTTTTTCCCAAAATTATCGATATTTTGTTTATGTTATCAAATGAAATAATAAAAATACAGACGTTTTGCTGATTTAATCTTGACTTAATTTTGCTGTTAATAATTAGATAATGCAAATTCTCTAACATCCCAAAGAGGTCCAGAAATAGTCCTGTCTAGACATTTTTGTTGGATTTTATTTGACTTCCCTGTAATATCCTCAAGAAGTATCGAAATTCAATTTGAAATTTCAAAGTTTGCTGTAAATTTGATAATCAAGTTACTTTGTGGCATTATCGTTTGTGAAAAAATTATATATAAAAGTTAACTGCAGTTAACTGTTTCCTTATTTCGTTGAAAGCAGTGAACAATATCAGAGAAAAAATGCCTAAAGCACAAGTGTCGTGTAATATTTGTGGTAAATCGTTTTCAAAAAGATACTCATTAAATCGACATTCTGAACGAATCCATCCGTCAACAGGTAAATTTTATCAAATCTTGTAAGTAGTCTTTTCAATTTATTGTTTTCATTTTTTTTTTAGTATTTAAGAGAACTGTAATTAAAACTGAAAGATGTCACCTATGTTCAGCAGATATTCCTGTTGATAAACGGTTATGTCATTTACGCACGTTAAGTCATCGATTAAAATCAGCACAACCATACACATCAAATTTGAAGGAGGCTAAAAGTACTTTCCTAGGACGAATTAAAACATTGCTTTATGAAAATCGTGACTTATCTAATTCGGATGTTGATGTAATTCTTAAATCTTCAATAGATGTTGTATTTCCTAAACTTGTACAAGAGTTAGTTGAACATACATTAACTAAATTCAATTTGGAGTTGTTTGCTGAGTATGTGAAAATGATCGACGAAAACGAAGAATGTTCGATAAAAAGTTTCAACTCAAGAATGACGTTGGTGCAGAATGATGATGATATTACATTAAACTATGACTTGATGATTGAAAAAATGAAAACGAAAACAACTGAATTCCAAGAAATGAATAGCGGTTGGGCGTTGACCGGAAAAACCCATTTAGAAATTAATATAAATCAATACCAACCATTGAGAGGAAGTAGTCAGTATATAGGATTACCTAAGAAAATCCAAGAAAAGCACGCTTGTATCAATGTCTAAAATATCGATGAATTTTGTTTCAAATGGGCTATAATTTCGGCTTTGTGTCCAGTCGAAATCCATGCAAATGGACCAAACTCATATTGTGTTGAAGACATCACTGCAAATTCAATAGTTTTACATAATAACACTGGATTAGAATTTGGTGATTCAGACTTTTCTTTGAAAGTTGAAGACAAAAATATTTGAAGAATTGAACTCGGAAATTAGTGTAAATACTTTTGGTTTAGAAGATGATCAAATTGTTGGACCATTGTATTGTTCTAAAGGAGAACAAGTTAAGCATATCAATTTACTGTTGAAAGAAAAAGATGAACGGAGCCACTACGTTTGGATTAAAAATGTCTCAAGATTACTGCGAAGCAGCATTACAAAACATACAAATAAAATTTTCATTTGCAATTTTTGCTTATTACATTTCGATTCTGAAAAAAACTTATAAATACATAAAGAGGAGTGTAATCGTATAGTTACAATCATGCCAACACATGAGAATTCTGTAGTAGAATTTAAAAATTATGAACGACAAATTGAAGTTCCATTTGTAATCTATGCAGATTTTGAGTGTCTATTACAAGACATTGATATTTGTACACCGAATCCAAGTACATCGTCAACAACTAATGTACAAGAACACACACCGTGTGCTTTCGCTTATTACATTGAATGTTCGTACGATCAGAATTTCGATAAATTACAAGTTTACAATGGTAAAGATTGTGCTGATCAATTTGTAAAATCATTAACGTGCGATATACATAGAATTTATATTGAAATTCTTATGAAACCAATGGAGAATTTAAATGATGAACAACTTGAATCATATCTTGAAACGAATATATGCCATATTTGTAATCAAACAATAGTCAATGATGATAAAGTGATGGATCACTGTCACTTTACTGGTAAATACAGAGGACCAGCACATCGACAATGCAATTTACAATATCGCATACCTAAATTCTTTCCAATTTTTTTTCATAACTTCTCTGGTTATGATTGTCATTTGTTTGTAAAATCGTTGAAAAATATTGAAGGTGATATTAACTTAATACCGCTAAATAACGAACTCTATGTCTCCTTATCAAAAACGAATTTTTATTAGTGGAACAGAGACAGTTGATCTGCGGTTTCTAGACTCGTTCAGATTTATGTCATCTAGTCTAGATAGTCTAGCACAGAATTTTTCACCTAATGATTTCTAAACTGTAAAAGAGTTTTCAACAATGAAGAACAATTTAAATTACTGATAAGAAAAGGTGTGCTACCATTTGAGTACTTTAATAATTGGAAACGTTTAGAAGAGACATCATTACCAGCGCAAGAAAAATTTAACAGTCGATTTACGATGAAATTATGCTCTGATGAATATTACAAACATGCACGGAATGTGTGGCAACAATTCAATTGTCAAAATTTATGGTACTACATGAAATTGTACTTGATAACGGATGTATTGCTGTTGACTGATATTTTTCAAAATTTCCGCAAAGTCTGTCAAAAAATATACAATTTGGATCCTTGTCATTATTACACAGCATTCGAATTATCATGGGACGCCATGTTAAAATATACTCAAAGAAAAATTGAATTATTAACCGATATCAATATGCATACATTTATTAAAAGAGGTATACGTGGTATAACACGCATAACACAATGTTCATATCAGGCATAACATGTTCATAACAGGCATAACACAATGTTCACATCGACATTCTGTTGCAAACAATAAGCATATGAAAAGCTATGACTCGTCTAAACCTAGTTCGTATTAAATGTATTTAGATGCTAACAATCTATATGGCTCGGCCATGTCACAACCACAACCCTATGATGGGTTTTGAATGGGTCGAGGACATTGAATCAATTGATAAAATGAAAATTAAAACAAATTCCGATGCTGGTTACATCTTCGAAGTGGATCTAGAATATCCAAGAATCCTACACGATCAGCACAATGATCTTCCATTTTGTTGGAAGAATAAGATTAGTTCAAATGCAAAATATTCTAAATTGATTACTGATTTAACAAATAAAAATAAATATATAATACATTATAGAAGTTTACAATAGTGTGTCAAGCATTGTTTGAAAATTAATCAAATTCATCGAATATTACAATTTAAACAATCGTGTTGGTTGAAAAAATATATCGATCTGAATACACATCATCGTACATTGGCCAAAAATACGTTTGAGAAATTTTTTTTTATTACTAAATTATGCAGTGTACGGTAAAACAATGGAGAATGTAGATAAAAGAAAAGACATCAAATTGGTTACAGAGTGGGAGAGTTGTGGAAAAAGATTGGGTGCACGTGCACTGTTTGCCAAACCACATTTCCATGGTGTAGCCCATTTTACACCAAAAATGGTGGCAATTCAGTTGAATCGTGTCAAGACCTGTTACAATAAACCAATTTATATTGGTTTTAGAGTATTGGAATTATCAAAATGGTTGATGTACGATTCTCATTATGAATACATGAAACCTAAATACAATGATAAATTACTACTAAATTATATAGATACGGATTCACTTATTTATCCCATCAAAACTGATGATTTCTACAATGATATTAGGGATGATATAGATATTTATTTCGATACATCTGAGCATGCAAAAGAGAATCCATACAATTTACCATTGAGAAATAGAAAAAATTGTTGGATTTATGAAAGGTGAAAATAATGGTAAAATAATGAGAGAATTTATTGGTTTAAAATCGAAAATGTATTCAATTGACGTTATTGAAGTTAAATTGATCAAGAAAGCTAAAGGTGTAAAGAAAACAGTTATTAACGGTTTCAATCTAGATGACTGTCGAGACTGTCTGTATGAAAAGAAGATTTTTTCTGGTAACATGTCCACATTTAGATCCATCCTTCACAATATCTATACACAAAATTTGAACAAGATTGCTCTTAGTCATTTTGATGATAAAAGATATATTTGAGAAGATGGTCTATCAACATTTGCCTGGGGACATTACCACATAGAAGAATAATTCAATAATTATTACACTATAATAATGAAAACTTTGATGACGATACACTCATTAATTGATTTACTTTAAAATTGATTGATCTTATATATGTTATTATGATTGCAATTCAGCATTATTATCAAGAAGATTTCTTATACAATGGATCCATTGTTACAATTTCTTTTATTTGAACATTCTTAGAAAAATATATGTATCTATAATTTTCTTATTATTTGATGTACTTTTAATGGTTGCCTTTGTTATATATTGATTTAGATCGAAACTAGTCTACCAAATAATAATAATAATAAATAATTTCATGATATATGTTTAATTTGAAACAATAAATACATATCTATATATTATTATTGTATTATCTATTATCTATTTATTTTTACTATAATTATTATTTCAGTTATACGCTGCTGTTGTTGCTGCTGATGTTGTTGTTCTTGTTGCTGGTGTGTTGTTGTTGTTGTTGTTGTTGTTGTTGTTGTTGTTGTTGTTGTTGTTATTGTTGTTGCTGTAGTACCCATTGTTGTACTTTGTTGTTGCAGTTGTTGTAGCTGTTGTCGTTCTTGTTGTCGTTCCTGTTTGCGTTGCTGTTTGTGTTCTTGTTGTTTGCGTTCTTGTTGTTGTCGTTGTTCTCATTCTCTCAAGCACTCCACCACTCGTTGTTGCCGTTGTCGTTCTGGTTGTTGTTTACAATTATTTTAAATTAATGTAAATATGTATAAGTTATAAATTAATACTTACGTTGTTCTTCTCTCTGGAAGTTCTCAAATTGGTTTTCCAATACAAAATTCAATCCATCTTCGGTGATCTCTTCACCGAGGAAAACTGTTTTATGATATTTAATTAAAAATTAATTATAAATTACTTGTAAGTTGTAAATGAATATGTACTTACTCATTATTTCTCTTGAATTCATTTTTATTCACCAATTAAATTAGGTACTTGGCGATACACTGATTTATACTGATTTACTTTAAAACTGGTTGATCTTATACATATATTATTGTGATTGCAATTCAGCATTCTTATCAAGAATATTTCTTAAACAAAGGAAATTTTTTAATTTTAATAAATGAACAATGCAGGTATTCATTATCGATAAATTATATATACATATCACTTCAATTATATTATTTAATGTCAATGTTGTTGTTTATACAATTATGCCTATTAAAGTAGACTTTGTGGGCCCTTCTTGTAACTGTGAAAGTGATCAAAGGGGTGAACAGTGTCATTGGTGTCTTTATCAAAAACTTGTGAATAAGGAAGGGTACAAACATTTAAAGTGGCAAGGTGCAGCACCAGAGGACGACGACGACGACTACGACAACACCGATTAATGATTGGTGAATTTTTCAATTATTATGTCTAATTATTATTATTAAAACTTTTTTAAAATTTGCTTGAAAATCACATGCTACTAATCTTCTTAAACGTCAGGCCAGGCTAGGCTCATTTGACAACGTAAATTTTGTTTGTTGTCAACAATAAAAATAACTTTTTTCAAATTTACCGCCGTTTCGGCTGTTTACAGGGCTACAAATTGACAACGGGGGAACATAATTATTAGAATTTTAGGTTGAATCCAATCTGGGGAAATTTAGATGTATAGATTTTAGGTTAGCAGAAAGTCTGGGGGAATTTAGTTTACTGGATTTTAAGTTGGTCAACAAAATTAATAAAATAAAAAACTCAAAATCAAATCCCATATATTAATTATAAGAATATTTGGATTATACGTATTTCGGGTTTAAATACCCATCATCAGCTCCAAAAAATAACAAAAATTGTTAATTAATTTTATAAAATAAGTAATGTAAAATATTTAAAAGTAATAGATAAACTGAGATTGTAACACGTCTGATTTTAACAATTATATTAAAATATTCAGAAGGTTATATATTTTTTAACAACTTTTTTTTCATATATATCCAAATTATTATTTTGTTATAGCAACGGTCAAACATTCGAATAGTGATTGCTAGAAACTAAAAAAAAACTATTTAAAAGACTGTTACAAATCTCCCCCTTGGAATCCGATAGCCATCCAGGCTAGGATTCCACAAATTATTCACAATAGGAGGTGGTACAGCGACGAGGGTATCTCTGGGAACGACGACTTCTTTCGTTCTCCACTGCGTGTTGACTTGACACTGCAGGTAATTCTGTAGAGTTATTCTTCTTGGGACGACCACGTTTTCTAAAGGGAAGAACAGGTGCAGGCGGTGGTCCTTTGTCCCTACTGCTTTCCAAAAATGAACATAAAGCAGATACATGGTACTTGCTTAAGGGTACATCAGGTTGGTCCATAGATGATATTATATAAGAGACGTTATACGTTTATAAATTAAATACGGTCCATCCCTATGCGGTGCGAATTTGCTGGTGTGGCCGGAAGACATCTTACTGAGGGTATGGATGTCGACTAGAACTTTATCACCTTCTTCATACTGAATACTTGGACTCCGATGTTTATCTGCATATTTCTTTATTCTATCTTGTTGATTCTCTTGATTTTCACGAGCATTCTTTAGTGTATTCGCAATTATCTTCAAATGCGGCGTGATTTCGGCAATAATGTTTTCATTATTCACGACTGCACGTAGATCTTGATGTACTTCAAGAGGATTGCGCAATTCACGACCGAAACAGAGATATGCTGGAGAATATCCAAGTGTCGTGTTAACGGCACTATTGAGAGCGAAGCGAACGGACGCCAACGCTTTACTCCAACCAGAGTGGTGATCTGCAACTATGATTGCCAACTGGGTTTTCAGTTCTCGATTCTTTCTTTTTGTAAGGATTGTCAGCTGGGTAGTACACTGGAACTAGATGTTGTTCAAAACCAAGACAATCGGAGACTTGGTGCATTATTTCACTGACAAATTGTGGTCCATTATCACTGATGACCTTTCTAGGTGTTCCATACCGTAGTATGACTTCTTCATCAGGCATCTTGTACATGCCTCAGCCGTGGCTTCATGAAGAGCAAACAATTCTATACATCTAGTCGTCACATCTTCGACTGCAATTACCGACCCTTCTTCTAAACTTGAAGGTGGTAGTGGTTCAAATAGATCCATGGCAATCGTTTCAAATCTTTGAGACATTGCCGGAGTTCACAATAGACCAACAGGTTTGGAGTTACTACACTTATAACGTTGACAATGTGCGCATTGTTGAACATACTCTCGAACATCTCGTCTAATGGTTGACCAATAATAATGTTGCAACAACTTCTTGAGAGTTCTTTCGACTCCTGGATGACCAGCTCTTGGTGAATCATGATATTCTTCCAACAACTCAGGAACTTCAGAAGAGGGTACTTCTAGTTGAGGATCTTCTGACTCGCTGTCAGGAGAATAGCGATAGACAACTCCATTAGCCATTATAGAACCTCGACTAGACCAATGATCTATGTTAGGCGACTCTGCATCTTCCAGAGAATTAATGATTTCTGCCAAGTGAGCATCAGCAAGCTGTTTATCTCGAAGGTCTTTTGCTGAAACAGTAGGCAAAGTGATTTCGGTCAGGCATACCTCATGACTAACAGCGATATATTCATTGGGGATAGGAGGACGTGATAAATTATCAGCCACAACATTGCTTTTTCCGGGCATATAATCAATAACCAGGTCATAGCCTTGGAGAAGTACTGCCCATCGAGCCAATCTTCCACTGGGTAATCGAAGTGTCATAAGCCACTTCAAAGGTTAATGGTCAGAAGCAACTCGCACTTTGGAATCTTCTAAATATCCCCTAAACTTCTGGATTCCGAAAACTATAGCAAGAGCCTTTCTTTCTGTTGTATTATAGTTGCGTTCGGAGGGGCTTAACAGACGGCTTGCATATTCTACAGGCCTTTATTCTGGTCCCTCTCCCTGGAGAAGATATGCCCCAATTACTTTTGAACTTGCATCTGTTTTTAGGATATACGGCAATGACGGATCAGCTTGTCTTAGAACTGGCGCCGTAGTTAGTAACTGCTTCAGTGTTTTGTATGCTTCTTCTTGTGAGTCCCCCCACTTCCAAACAGCTCTTTTCTTCGTTAGATCTGACAGAGGACGGGCAATTTAGGCAAACGAAGGAATGAATCTTCTGAACCAGCTACATGTTTGCAAAAATGTTAACAGCTAGATTAGTAGGTGCTGACATACGTGTAATAACGGACACTTTGTCTGGGTCAACAGAGATTCCATTACGGGTTAGAACATGACCTAAAAATTTCATGGTGATTCGAACTATTACACATTTATTACGATTCGCACTAAGTTTGAAATGTCTCAACCGTTCAAATGTTTTCTGTAAATCGCGAAGATGAGTACTAAAATCTTCTGATATCAAAATTATATTGTCCATGTAGGCCATAAGAAAAACGTCAGGTAAACCGGATCTAAACTTATCTATCAAACGTTGGAACCTTGCGGGAAAGTTTCGTAACCCGAAAGGCATGCGTAAGAAACGGTATAGTCCGAAGGGAGTTATAAATGCAGTTTTATCGCGATCATTTTCACGCACAGGTACCTGCCAAAACCCACTCTTGAGATTAAGAGTTGACATCCAAAAACTTAGTGTCGTTGTGTGCAAGATGTCATTAATTCTAGGTAGTGAATACCTGTCTGGTACAGTAATACTATTCAGACAACTGAAATCAACACAGACTCTCCATTCTCGATTCTTCTTAGGAATCTTGACAACCGGAGAAGCAAACGCTGAGTCACACTCTTCAATTATATTTTCATTAAACATTTTCTGAATTTCAGTTTCCAAAGCGGTTGTTCTTGAGATCGACATGAGTAGTATAAATATGTATGTTAGGGATCAGGAAGTCGGAGGCAATTTTCAAAATCTCCCCCCAATTGACATCGGGAAGTGACGTTACGGCTCGGGAGATTTGAAATTTCAAATCGACCAACTTAAAATCTAGAAAAGTAAATTTTCCCAGACTTTCTGCCAACCTAAAATCTATGCAAGTAAATTCCCCCAGATTTCATGCTAACCTAAAATCTATTCAACTAAATTCCCCCAGATTTCATGCCAACCTAAAATTCTAGTAACTTATGTCAATTTGTAGCCCTGAAAACAGCGGAAAGGGCGGCAAATTTAAAAAAAGTTGTTTTTATTGTTGACAACAAACAAAATTTACGTTGTCAAATTAGCCTAGCCTAGCCTGACCTGACTTTTAAGAAGATCAGTAGCATGTGATTTTCAAGTAAATTTGAAAAAAGTAATAATAATAATAATAATAATAATAATAATATAATGATAATAATAATAATAATAATAATAATAATAAGACGTAATAATTGAAAAATTCACCAATTATTAATCGGTGTTGTCGTCGTCGTCGTTCCCTGGTGCTGCACCTTGCCACTTTAAATGTTTGTACCCTTCCTTATTTACAAGTTTTTGATAAAGGCACCTATGACACTGTTCACCCCTTTCATCACTTTCACCCTTACAGGAAAGGCACACAAAGTCTACTTTAACTGGCATAGTTGGATGAACAACAACATTGACAATATATGTATATATAATTTATAGATAAAGAATACCTGCATTGTTCATTTATTAATATTAAAAAATTTCCTTTGTATAAGAACTCTTCTTGATAAGAATGCTGAATTGCAATCAGTATCAATTAAATTTAAAGCAAATAAATAATTATTAGTGGAAATTCGGTGTGTTTTCTGCTGTAATATCTCTTTTCAATGACTTTCATACGGAGACAAAGTACAGATCTCTCTATTAATTTATAATTTGAATAATTTTTGGTTTACTTACATCTTTACAATTATCATGAATCACTAACGTTTATTTTCGTTAAAATATGATAACAAAGGAATAATGTAAATAGTATAATATATTTTTTAATATAAAAATATAACAAGGTCAACCATTAAGAATACATCATTTTTCAAATAAGAAGAAAATCATAGATGTACATATTTTTCTAACAATTTTCTAATAAAAGAAATTGTAACAATGGATCCTTTCTAGAAGAAATCTTCTTGATAAGAATGCTGAATTGCAATCTCAATAATATATGTATAAGATCAACCAGTCTTAAAGTAAATCAATTAGTCAGTGTATCGTTAAGTACCTAACAGAACAAACAATTTTAATTGGTGAATTTGGGTTTGGGTTTTAAAAAATGAATTCAAGAGGAATTATGAGTAAGTACATATTCATTTACAACATACATTTAATTTATAATTAATTTTTAATTAAATATCATAAAACAGTTTTCGAAGGTGAAGAGATCACCGAGGATTAATTTAATTATTTAATAAAGAATCAATTCGAGCATTTTCCAAAAAGAAGAACAATGTAAGGATTAATTTATAACTTATACATATTTACATTAATTTCAAATTATTGTAAACAACTAGATCGACAACAGCAACAAAGAATCCTGCAACAACAATAACAACAGAAACGACAACAGCAACGACAACAAACTCGACAACATCAACGACAACAAAAGCAAAAGAGAGTACAACTATGGGTACAAGAATAACAACAATACCAACAACAACAGAAGCAACAACAACGACAACACCGCCTATAACAACAACAACAACAACAACAACAAGAACAGCAACTACAACAACAACAACAACAGCAGCAGCAACAACAACATCAACAACAACAACTACAACAACAACAGCAACAACAACGTGTAATTGAAATAAAAATAATTATACAAATTAATTTAGATTAATCTATTAAAATTTGAATTTTTACAGTGTAATAATTATTGAATTATTCTTCTATGTGGTAATGTCCCCAGGCAAATGTTGATATACCATCTTCTCTTAATACATCTTTTCTCATCAAAGTGACTAAGATCAATCTTGTTCAAATTTTGTGTATAGAAATTGTGAATGACGGATCTAAATGTGGACATGTTCCCATTAAAAATCTTCTTTTTATACAGACAGTCTCGATAGTCATCTAAATTGAAACCGTTAATAACTGTTTTCTTTACACCTTTAGCTTTTTTGATCAATTTACCATCAATAACGTCAATAGAATACATTTTCGATTTTAAACCAATAAATTCTCTCATTATTTTACCATTATTTTCATCTTTCATAAATTCAACAATTTTTTATTTTTTCAATGGTAAATTGTATGGATTCTCTTTTGCATACTCAGATGTATCGAAATAAATATCTATATCATCCCTAATATCATTGTAGAAATCATCAGTTTTGATGGTATAAATAAGTGAATCCGTATCTATATAATTTAGTAGTAATTTATCGTTGTATTTTGGTTTCATGTATTCATAATGAAAATCGTACATCAACCATTTTGATAATTCCAATACTCTAAAACCAATATAAATTGGTTTATTGTAACAGGTCTTGACACGATTCAACTGAATTGCCACCATTTTTGGTGTAAAATGGGCTACACTATGGAAATGTGGTTTGGCAAACAGTGCACGTGCACCCAATCTCTTTCCACAACTCTCCCACTCTGTAACCAATTTGATGTCTTTTCTTTTATCTACATTCTCCATTGTTTTACCGTACACTGCATTATTTAGTAATTTAAAAAAAATTTTCTCAAACGTATTTTTGGCCAATGTACGATGATGTGTATTTAGATCGATATATTTTTTCAACCAGCACGATTGTTTAAATTGTAATATTCGATGAATTCGATTAATTTTCAAACCATGCTTGACACATTGTTGTAAACTTCTATAATGTATTATATATTTATTTTTATTTGTTAGATCAGTAATCAATTTTGAATATTTTGCATTTGAACTAATCTTATTCTTCCAACAAAATGGAAGATCATTGTGCTGATCGTGTAGGCCTCTTGGATATTCTAGATCCACTTCGAAGATGTAACCAGTATCGGAATTTGTTGGGATTTTCATGATATCAATTGATTCAATGTCTTCGACCCTTTGAAACCCACCATAGGGTTGTGGTTGTGACATGGCCCAGCCATATAGATTGTTAGCATCTAAATACATTAAATACGTACTTGGTTTAGATGAGTCATAGTTTTCCATATACTTATTGTTTGCAACAGAATGTCGATGTGAACATTGTGTTATGCCACCACGTATACCTCTTTTAATAAATGTATGCATATTGATATCGGTTAATAAATTCAATTTTTATTTGAGTATATTTTAACTTGGCGTCCCATGATAATCCGAATGCTGTGTAATAATGACAAGGATCCAAATTGTATATTTTTTGACAGACTGCGGAAATTTTGAAAAATATCAGTCAACAGCAATACATCCGTTATCAAGTACAATTTCATGTAGTACCATAAATTTTGACAATTGAATTGTTGCCACACATTCTGTGCATGTTTGTAATCTTCATCAGAGCATAATTTCATCGAAAATCGACTGTTAAATTTTTCTTGCGCTGGTAATGATGTTTCTTCTAAACGTTTCCAATAATTAAAGTACACATATGGTAGCACACCTATTCTTATCTGTAATTTAAATTGTTCTTCATCGTTGAAAACGTTCTTAACAGTTTGGAAATCATTAGGTGATAAATTCTGCGTTAAGCTTTCTAGACTAGATGACATAAATCTGAACGAGTCTAGAAACCGCAGAACAACTGTCTCTGTTTCACTAACAAAAATTCGTTTTGATAAGCAGACATAGAGTTTTTTATTTAGCGGTATTAAGTTAATATCACCTTCAATTTTTTCCAACGATTTTACAAACAAATGACAATCATAACCAGAGAAGTAATGAAAAAAATTGGAAAGAATTTAGGTATGCGATATTGCAAATTGCATTGTCGATGTGCTGGTCCTCTATATTTACCAGTAAAGTGACAGTGATCCATCACTTTATCATCATTGACTATTGTTTGATTACAAATATGGCAGATGTTTGTTTCAAGATATGATTCTAGTTGTTCATCATTTAAATTCTATATTGGTTTCATTAGAATTTCAATATAAATTCTATGTATATCGCACGTTAATGATTTTACAAATTGATCAGCACAATCTTTACCATTGTAAACTTGTAATTTATCGAAATTCTGATCGTACGAACATTCAATGTAATAAGCGAAAGCACACGGTGTGTGTTCTTGTACATTAGTTGTTGACGATGTACTTGGATTCGGTGTACAAATATCAATGTCTTGTAATAGACACTCAAAATCTGCATAGATTACAAATAAAACTTCAATTTGTCGTTCATAATTTTTAAATTCTACTACAGAATTCTCATGTGTTGGCATGATTGTAACTATACGATTACACTCCTCTTTATGTATTAATAAGTTTTTTTCAGAATCAAAATGTAATAAGCAAAAATTGCAACTGAAAATTTCATTTGTATGTCTTGTAATGCAGCTTCGCAATAATCTTGAGACATTCTTCTTTTTCTATCAACAGTAAATTGATATGCTTCACTTTTTCTCTTTTGGTTCAATACCATGGTCCAACAATTTGATCATCTTCTAAACCAAAAGTATTTACACTAATTTCCGAGTTCAATTCTTCAAATATTTTAATGTCTTTTACTTTCAAAGGAAAGTCTAAATCATCAAATTCTAATACAATATTATTATGTAAAATAATTGTATTGGCAGTGATGTCTTCAACACAATATGAGTTTGGTCTATTTGCATTGATATCGACTGGACACAAAGCCGAAATTATAGCCCATTTGAAACAATATTCATCGTTATTTTTGACATTGATACAAGTGTGCTTTTTTTGGATTTTCTTAGGTAATCCTATGTACTGACTACTTCCTCTCAATGGTTGGTATTGATTTATATTAATTTCTAAATGGGTTATTCCGGTCAACGCCCAACCGCTATCCCTTTCTTGGAATTCAGTTGTTTTCGTTTTAATTTTTTCAATAATCAAGTCATAGTTTAATGTAATATCATCATCATTCTGTACCAACGTCATTTTTGAGTTGAAACTTTTTATCGAACATTCTTCGTTTTCGTGAACCATTTTCACATACTCAGCAAACAATTCCAAATTGAATTTTATTAATGTATGTTCAACTAACTCTTGTACAAGTTTAGGAAATACAACATCTATAGAAGATTTAAGAATTACATCAACATCCGAATTAGATAAGTCACGATTTTCATAAAGCAATGTTTTAATTCGTCCTTGGAAAGTACTTTTAGCCACCTTCAAATTTGATGTGTATGGTTGTGCTGATTTTAATCGATGACTTAACGTGCGTAAATGACATAACCATTTATTAACAGGAATATCTGTTCCACATAAACTTCACCTTTCCTTAGTAGGTTCAGGTTTCTCGCATCCTAAAATTGGAAGCGGTGAATGAAGAGAAGAAATGAGATGGTTTAAAAAACGTTTACCTGTTAAAGAATGGACACGTTTTATGTGGCAATCTAAGTTGTATTTTTTTAAGAACGGGTTGAAACAAATATTACATAATACTTGTGCTTTAGACATTTTTAACAAGTAGTTTTGTTGTACGCGTGTGGCACTTTGAAACACTTTCAACAAAATATTTGAGCTCTGCATTACAATCTGCTTTTATACCACGCAAAATTCGTTATGAATATTTTCTTAACGTAATAAAAATTTCTAGAAAAACAATATATGCACTCTTATTGACTGATTTTGATTATTAATATTTTTGCAATGAAGAATTTTCTTCGGAAAACAATACGTCATTCCTTGTACAAAGGATCTTCTTAATATTTGACCTTGTTTATTAATATTTTGCAGTCTAGGATTTTTATTGGAAAACAATACTCAATTTTCTACACAAAGGATTCGCTGTTACAATTTTTTCTCTAAATTGAAAATTCTTGGAAAAATAAATGTCTTAATTATCATCTTATAGTTAGTGACAACTGATGATCTTTTCATAATTGACCTTGTTTATTATATTTTACAATTCAGTGGAAATGCTATTGGAAAACGTAGTTTTCTTTGTGTAAACTTCTGTATATATAGCCGTGAATATTTAAATTTTTAGTCATTTGATAGATCTCTTCTTGTAGAGAGCGTTGCTGAAGAGTAAACTCATTTGTTTTCTAAAGTCTTACCGATTCACAAAAAAGAAAATGTCAACAACACCATCAACAATTGTGGTTTTCACAGAAAATTAAGTTCATTTACCAATCAACTTGTTACATGTTATTATTAAACAAATTTTTCAGTAAGTAGAAATATTTTCTATATTTTTATTTTTTCTAAATGAAAATTTAATATATCAGATACGGTGTAAAGCATATTATCTTATAAGACGATAGAGTCTCAATTTACTTATCGTACTCTCCGAAAACTACAACACTTCAGAAAAAATTTGGTAATTTACCTGTAAGATATATAAGAATGAAATTAGAATCCGAAGAAGAATTGGACATGCTTGAAAAAGCTTGTACTAAATTCAATTTAATATTGAAGAAGATGAAGACATAAAAGCCATTGAAGCACCAACAACATCAAAAATAGAGGTCATCAAAAACAAAAGAGCAAGAATTGATGAAGATCAATAAATCAAGTAAATTTTTAATTTCTAATAAGGTTAGTTATTACAAAATATAATTAAACATATATTAAAGAAGAAATACAAGTTTTCTTTAAGATGAAGAAGAAGAAAAGGAAGACGGAATTCGATCTATGAGATGGAAAAAATTAACATGCCAAAATAGAAGGAATAAAATGTGTTAAATTATTGTATAATAAAAGTTAAAAATTGACTAGGTTTAGTTATTGAAATATAAGTCAATTAAAATATGATTATTATTCAGAATTGTCTTTCTTTAATTTCATTTCCTGTCCATATTGTTATTGCAGTTTCAAATCCAGTTTTTACAAATAAAACAGTAAATATAAAAAAACATTAAAACACATACTTTAAAATAATTTTTCTTTATTTAATTTATAATTAAATGGTTGATTATGTTGATTGTCTTCACGATTAATTCCATGTTGTCCACAAAAGATTAAGTTTCTTAAATCTTCATCGTTTTGATAAAATACCTGCATTTTGGTGAAAGTTTTTCTAGTAACCTTCTTATAAAGAATTTATCTCGAATATGAACTTTATCATCCGAAAGTAACAGTTTAGCTTCATTAATATAATATTTCAATCCATACATACTGCAATTACAATTTAATTTCAAAAAATGTTTCTTTTCTTTCTTCTAAACGTTGCACAAAAAACTGAGTACTTTTGAAAAATTTAGATTTTATATACCATTATTCCCTCTACCATAAATTTATCCCCTCTTTTCAATTTTGATTAAATAAAAGTACAAGTAAGAGTGAATGAAATTTTCAATAAAATTGAATAGAAAAACCATTTTTAGACGAACTTTTTACAATTACATTTATGTAGAAATAAATGAATGTATCACTTTTTATGTAATGTCTTTCATATCAATCCTGCTATTATATACACTATCAAATCCTAACCATTTAACAAATAATTTACGACCTTTACGACTCAGCACCTTTTCAATTAAATAGATACTAGGATAGCGGGTCTTTTGTAATTCTTCTTCATAAAAACATCCACTGGTTGATTGACAACGTAAATCTCCCAGTAAATACGTCACAGGATTGCTATTATTTACTTTTATAATTTTAAATAATTCTTTATTGAATTTTCCAGCAGTGAATTTTTTCAAATTATTATAGGATGCCTCAAGAATTTCTTGCTCGTTATCCTTATTTACTTCATTAGGTTTCATCTTTATCGTTCTGTGTAGTGTATTACTGTAATCCTTACTGACGTCATCAAAAGATTTTATCCAATTATATGACGCATTCATTGTAAATAATTTATATAATTTACTTTTTAAAGTTCTAATTACACGTTCAGCAATAGAGGCTTTTTTACACTATATGTATGATAATGACTAATTCCATACTTCTTCATTAAAGCACTAAATTGATTATTAAAAAACTCCTTTACGTTACATCGTTGCCTGATTTAGATTTTAATGGTTGAGTCCAGAGATATTTTGAAAAACAATCAATTACCACCAATATATACTTGTATCCATTGTCTTTTTTTAAATGTTTATTAAGATCGGCTAAATCCATTTGCCAAAGTTCATCTAGACCTTTTATAATTGTACGACGTCGAAGGAAATTCTTTCGAGCCGGTTTATAAATTTCATTAACAACATGTTCTTTTAATGACATAATTTCTTCTCGATATTTTATTCACTTCACTAGCTGTGTATAATGAACTTAAAAAATGATATCGATGAAGAGGTATTGCCACGATAACCTTCTGATGAGAACTGTTCAACTTTCACAATTGTTTTCATTAATAAATCTTCCTAATCTATCTATTGAATTGTTTTTAATTTTTCTGCAGTTGTATTATCTTATTTATTTCAATAAATTTCTGGTTATATGTCTTAATCAACCTTTCAATGTTTTCCAATTGATTCCTTGTACTCTTTATTGTATTATTCAGCTCATTCAATTTCTTATCAAATGTGGTGAATTTATCGTTAATTGATTTATCTCGTTTTGTAAAACTATCATCAAGCTTGTTTATGTGATCTTTATTAGTTTGTATATCTGATTGATAAAGTCCTTCAATTTTTCGACTATTTTCATTAACATTATGTTGAAGTTTTCCATTTGAATCTGTTTGAATGTGTTTATGTGTTTGAGTTTCGTTCTCCTCTATTAATCGTTCTAAATTTTTAATCTTTTCCTCAATTATACTATCATTTTTTTTAATTTGATTTTCTATCTCTTTTCTTAATTCATCAACGTACCCTTTAGTGGTTGAGTCCTTTACATCTTCACCGTCATGTAGATTACAGATTCGATGATTCTTTAAGTCAAGATTGCCATCAGTAGTATAACTATATAGATTGTGCCAAACACAACTTCCACTCGCTTTATTATCATTTTCACTGAATTTTCTCTTCCAAGCACGTCTGAATTTGTCGATGCTCATAATGATACTAAATAAGATTTAAGGAAAAACAGCATATTTATACATCATTCTTTTATTGATCACTATCTAGAAAATTTTCATATAATATTATAACATTGGTTAAGGCACACATACAATTCTATATTGAATGAAATACACAAGTGGATTTAGATTTATATAAACGTGGCTGGTCTGGTAATTCATGAACTATTGATGTATTATAGATAAAGTTCTCAATGAATTTCTTCTTTTCCAAGCCCTTAACATAAATATCACTGTATCCAGATGTTACTCTATTAATAATTATATTAAATTCCTTAGGATCTATAAAACCGTCCTCCCATTTCAATCCATGATGATTTTTCGTCAACCAGGATACTTGTTTCTTATATTCCAGTGGTAATGCTTTAAAACAATAGGGAGACTTGAAGATGAAATGACTTATCTTATATCCATCATAGGTTGCTAGCTCTTTTGGTAGGAATTTATTTTTGTTTGGTTGTCGGAAACCTTGAACATCTACATACTATGATAGCGATGACGATGACGATGATGAGGTCATTATACTAATAAATCACTCCTGCTTCACGTAGTTCTTTTTCAATAGCAAAAATCTCGTTTTGATGGGAATTATTTCCAGCACCAGTTGATGCACACAACAAAGCCAAACGAGCAACTAACTCATTCGGATCATCCCAATAAATATATTCAACTGGTTTTCTATTGTATCGTAAATATTGAACACCCCGCCCCGAAGGAGAAGGGGAACTCTGTGATCTTAATAATGGTTTAATAGTCTTTTGATATTTATTTGATGTATCTCCTTGTATTTTATTCTGTGGATCATACTTCTGTCGATAGGCATTTGTAAGACTGATAATTCTCTTATAAGCGTCTTGATCCTTAATTGAAAACTTACTATGGGAGACATTTTTCAAAAACAACAAATCATACAGTCCTTCTGTTCCCTTGAAAACTTCATTCAATACTTTTCATATCACCATTAGGCTCAATATACAAAACTGTATTGCTCAGAGTTAGCTTTTCCGTCGCCTCATCATAATTAATTTTTGAAGTGATTGTTTGATATTTTTGAATCAATTTTTCAATATAGGGTTGTGCAATTGCAGGATATAGATTGATGTAATCAGCATAAGCCTTGTCAGATACTTTTGATTGATCCATAAATAATTCTTCCACATTGGCATCGTCGTCATCGTCTTCATCTTTGCCGTCGTCGTCGGCGAATTTACTTGCAATGGAGTCTCTTCTCGACACATACGGAAATCGCGGTAGACTTTCTTCTTCTTTTTCCTCAACTTTAATTTTTGGTGGGGGTAGTGGTTGTTGTTCTTCATCTTCGGTATTTGTTCTCTTTTAATAGTTTTCTTTTTCTTCTTCTTCTTTTCCAACACCAGTTCATCTAATGGCTTTTTAATCGGTTCCTAAAGTCTATCGATTGTCTCCGTCTGATCTATTTGTTCATTCTTCAATTTTTTTTAATTTTTTTCTAACATTATCAGCGGCTTCTATTAATTTCTTTTTAATTTGTTTCTGTTGTTGACTTAACATTGTCACAGTTGAACAATGAATGTTTGATGATGTAGATTTATCAGTCTATTTATAGTTTGATGAAGCGATCAAATTGTTTTCTATAGCGTCCATTCCGTTTTTCATCTTTTAATATTACTAAAAATCCATACGGATATTTCCAACATTCATTACAGATACGTTTCAATACATCGAAACTCATATCACTTCCTACATTCTCATTATAAATCATCTTCAAATTATGTTCATCTTGTTTAAAAATCACAACTACATTTGCATTGTCACGTATTAATTGTTTTGGAATGCGTGTATATGTTTGACACAAGTAGAAACAATCAATACACTTATGTCGACCCATACTGAAGTATTCTCGGATTCTCTCCTGTTCACCAGGTGCTGCCATCTCGTCAAAGATGAATACAGAATTACTTCTTGCATCACGTGTGGGTATGATTTCATCATTATTTGTAAATGGATAGTATCCAACTTCTTTGACTTTAGAAAGGTCACTCCTAAGGAACTCATATTTCGGTTGAAAGAGTGATTTTGAAAATATGTAGAAATTTTCGAAACGTAACCCATTCGGTTCCAGTAGAAGACTAATTATCACATTTGTTTTACCACATCCACCAGCTCCACAAATTATTGTTCTCTTCGTATCGGGAAGTAGTGGACCGTGTCGATGATGATTTTTCACAACTGACACGTCATGATTTTTTATTTTAAGAGATAGTTTATGTCTGCCTACGTTCATCATAACTACTGAAGACATGTCTGTTAGTCTGCGGGTATTTATGTAAGAACGCAGACGTCATTTTGTCAGTTTAATGTTGACGTTCAAAGGTGACGGACTTGTTAATTCCTTAATTAACAAATTACCAATTGAATTACATATCCCCGGATATCAGTACTGTGGACCTGGTATGAAACTAGCTAAACGATTGAAGCGAGGCGATCCGGGAATTAACGAATTAGATCGTGCATGTAAACAACACGATATTGCGTATACGTAGAATAAAAATCTTGAAGATCGACATAGAGCCGATAAAATTCTGGAGAACAGAGCTTGGGAAAGAGTTAAGTCACGTGACGCTTCACTAGGAGAAAAAGCAGCCGCCTATTTGGTAACGAATATAATGAAAGCTAAACAAAAATTGGGAATGGGACATAGACGACGACGACGACAAAAACAATTGAAGAAATGTGCATTCAAAAAGGGTATTATCGACCTACTGAAGAGGACCACCAATGGATCTGAAAGTATTGGAACGATAGTTAAAGCGGCTCGTGTAGCTGTTAAGAAAGCTGGTGGTCGTAATCGTATTCGTTTACCTCGAATTATACCCATACCAAAAAAATCAGGTGGATGGTTACCCCTATTATTCGGTGGTTTGTTAGCATTAGGAGCATTAAAAGGAGGTGCAG
The DNA here is from genome assembly GCA_020740385.1 of Mylabris phalerata. NCBI lineage: Eukaryota > Metazoa > Arthropoda > Insecta > Coleoptera > Meloidae > Mylabris > Mylabris phalerata. The sequence continues at coordinate 78,762 of JAJEOX010000009.1, forward strand.
CAGCTGTAACACAAGCTGAGAACGATGCTAAAGCAGCAAGGAAAAAATTTGAAGAGGCCGAACGTCATAATCGCACAATAGAAGCCATTGCTTTAGGTAGAAAAGGTAATGGATTGTACTTGAAAAAACATAAAACAGGGTCGGGATTGTATTTGACAAAAAACTACCACAGAAACCACCTTCTCATCCCCTAACTGATTATCAACTACGAACATATGCTAAGAGGCTCAAAATTCCTAATTTTCGAGGTGTTTTCATGAGAGATGATTTACCTCAAAAAATTAGAAAATACGAATCAGGTATTGTTAATTTAGATTCTCGAGAAGGTAGTGGTTCACACTGGGTAGCATATTATGAACAAAATAATAAAGTGCTTTATTTTGATAGTTATGGAAATCTAAAGCCTCCAAAAGAACTAATCAAGTATTGGAAATGTAAAAATATTTTATATAATTTTAATAATCTACAAAATTATAATACATATAATTGTGGACATTTACGTCTAAAATTCTTATATAATAAAGGTGTTTGAACATTTATTGCTCAGTCATGTCTTTAACATTCACACTAAAAGGTCGTAGCAGTGTGCTATCTGCAGACTTTTATCCTCCAATCAATTTGAATCCAAATTGTAGTTATTCATTGGCCCTTATTGGTTTTCATACATACAATACAATACCAAACATTGAAGAGGGACAGAATAAGTTCTACTATAAAGATAATGGTATAGAAAAAGAAATAACCATTCCAACTGGTGCATATGAGATAACACACATTGAAGACTACCTACAAGAACAACTTAGTCCACCTAATGATATTAATAAAGCAGAATTTCTTTCACTGAAGCCGAACAATAATACGTTAAAGTGTGAATTGAAGAGTAAATATGAAATTGACTTCACTAAAGGCGATGGTATTGGAACGTTATTAGGATTTTCAAAACAATTTCTACCACCTAATCAACTTCATTCATCTGATCAACCTGTACAGATAATTAAAGTTTTATCAATTCGTATTGAATGTAATATAACAACACGATCATACTATAATAATCGACCATCACACACAATTTATGAATTTGCGCCAGCTGTAAATCCAGGTTATGCTATAAATATTGAGCAAAGAAATCATATATATTTGCCAATTTTGAATAAACATTTCATTGACAATTTAACCTTCAGAGTGTTAGATCAAAACTGTGATTTGGTTAATTTCCAAGGAGAAGAACTTCTTATCAGATTAGAATTGAAAAGCAATGGGCCTAGTTTTCCATAGTGGTGGAGATAGAGGTGCTTACTATAAAATACCTCAGATTCAATTATTTCGGATTAGTCAGACGTCGTTATCATCCGTATCAACAATAACAACATCATTGACAAAAGCAAGCATTCAAAAATTAAAAGATCTTGGTTACAATGTCCGAAAAACTACAAATATACCAAAAAGTAAGATTCGACGATAGTATTGAAAAAGAAGGATATCATACGTGTCATCCGACAATTTCATCATTTCAAAATAAACGATGAAATTGAAATCAAATTTGTAAATATGAAGAAATTGCTAATGCAACGGCAACTGGTGATTGTAAATTATCTAATAATTTTGGTGCATATCTATTCGACTCAATTGCATACGAATTGAATGGTAAAGAAATTGAAAAAGTACGAGACGTTGGAACAACAACAACCATTAAAGGCTTATTGTGTTACAATCATGATGAAAGTTGAGCTTTAGAAACAGCAGGTTGGTGTCCCGATAGTGGTACAATAGTATCTCCAGAAGCTGATAACGAGTATGTTAGTCTACGTATTCCATTATCAATTTTATTTGCCTGCTTTCATGATCACAAGACAATTGTCAATGGAAAACACAAAATTCGATTAGTACGCAGTCGGTCTGATGACTACTGTTATTTTGCTAATGGAACAAAGCAGCAACAATTAAAATTCAAGATTTATATCTTCTAAATCAAATGAATAAAAATAGGCCTATACAGATTGGATTTAGAAATTGGGAGCTTCTTGAATTACCCTCACTAAGACAATCTAAGGATATATGGAGCGTTAAGACAACTACCAATCTAGAACGACCAAGATATGTAATTGTTGCCTTCAAAGCGGATCGCAAAGACAATCCGAAGAAGGAAATCAGCAAATTCGATCATGTTAAATTAACGAATCTTCGTCTATGGTTGAATTCACAGTGCTATCCATATGAAAATCAAAATTTTGATTTTGAAAAAAAATCAATGTACTGAAGCTTATCAAGCTTTTATCGATTTTCATCGTGATTTTCATAACAATCACTCATCAACACCAACGACGACCTATACAAACTTTGCACTTCGATAGATCTTCGTCATTGATTGTTCAAAACGAAACGAACCCATGCAATCACCAACAGTTGACGTAAAATTAGAATTTGAAAGTAATGTGAATTTTCCTTATAAAACCAGAGCATATTGTATTATTGTTCATGATAAATTATTCGAATATTATCAATTGACAGGAATTGTAAAGAACATAATTTGAAATTATTTTGTCCGGAAAGGAATAAAAAATATGAATCTTTACTATATTTAATATAATATTCTAAATAATAGATTAAAACAATAGAATTTGTTATTAGAAATATATTTCTTTAATCAAAAATATAAATAACTTTTTAATAAAAATTATATAATTTATTTCTTGTTTTCTTTTCCATCATTATCGTCGCTGTCGTAAATAGATTTATCAATTTCGTACTTCTCTACTATTCCATAAGGAAGTTCGTGCATCACATCGCGAAGACATACTTTTGCATCTCACTTTTCAATCAAATCAAAAATTGTATTATCCAAATTTCTTTTTCCATCTAAATATAACTGACAGATTTCTTATATATTTGATTCAAGTAATCTGACGAAAACCAATTTCTACCATACACACCTTCATGTTGAGCCTCGAAGAGTAAATCACTAAACATGTGTCTTAAATAATCAATTGATGAACGAACATCAACAATTTTTGGATAATGTTCTTGAGAGTATGCCATCCACATTCTAATAATTTATACTTTATTATAACAATATAAGAAAGAAAAAAATATTACTCACCTGTTCAATTGTTGAAGCAGATATTCGAATTCGAATGCGTGTTCGTATTCGTATACGAAAATCGTACCTTGTAAGAAACGCATGCGCAGTTTTGCTACACAAATTTTAAAAACAACGAAAGTCAGCATTTGAGGAAATGCCAGTGAAAGTAGCATACGTATGCCCTAAATGTAAGGGTGAATCAGACATTAGAGGAGAAATCTGTACTTTGTGTCTGTATGAAAGTCATCGAAAAGAGGTATTACAGCAGAAACACACCAAATTTCCACCAATAATTATTGATTTGATTTAAATTTGGTTGATATTGTAAATTTTTGTGATTGCAATTCAGCATTCTTATCAAGAAGATTTCTTATACAAAGGAAATTTTTTAATATTAATAGAGAAATCTGTACTGTGTGTCTGTATGAAAGTCATCGAAAAGAGGTATTATAGCAGAAACACACCAAATTTCCATCAATAATTATTGATTTGCTTTAAATTTGGTTGATCTGTAATCGCAATTCAACATTCTTATCAAGAACATTTCTTATACAAAGGAAATTTTTTAATATTAATAAATGAACAATGCAGGTATTCATCATCGATTAATTATTCATACGTATCACTTCAATTATATTATTTAATGTCAATGTTGTTGTTTATCCAATTATACCAATTAAAGTAGATTTTGTGTGCCCTTCCTGTAAGGGTGAAAGTGATGAAAGGGGTGAACAGTGTCATTGGTGCCTTTATCAAAAACTTGTAAATAAGGAAGCGTACAAACATTTAAAGTGGCAAGGTGCAGTACCAGAGGACGACGACGACGACGACAACACCGATTAATGATTGGTGAATTTTTCAATTATTATGTCTTATTATTAATAATACTTTTTTCAAATTTGCTTGAAAATCACATGCTACTGATCTTCTTAAAAGTCAGGCCAGGCTAGGCTGGGCTAATTTGACAACGTAAATTTTGTTTGTTGTCAACAATAAAAACCACTTTTTTCAAATTTGCTTCCGTTTCGGCTGTTTACAGTGCTACAAATTGACATTAGTTACTAGAATTTTAGGTTGGCACTAATCTGGGGGAATTTAGTTGTATAGATTTTAGGTTGGTAAGAAATCTGGGGGAATTTAGTTGCATAGATTTTAGGTTTGCAGAAAGTCAGGAGGAATTTAGTTTTCTAGATTTTAAGTTGGTCGATTTGAAATTTCAAATCTCCCGCGCCGTGACGTCACTTCCCTATGTCAATTGACGAGAGATTTTGAAAATTGGCTCCGACTTCCTGGTCCAGAACATACATATTCATACTACTAGGACGTGTTTTCAAAATGACAATCGAAATAGAAGTTCAGCTACTCATACAAGAGAGAAAAAGTCCAGCTATCCTCAATACAATGAAAGCTACAAAAATAAAACTTTTGACAAACGCCAAAAAGCGTGCGTTAACGCTCGTCATCTGAACATCTTCAAACTTTGAATGCGCGTTCGTGCGCGTGCACGCGCGTCGACCGGCGTTACATGTAAACATCGCCTCATTGTCCCTCAATCTAGATGACTTTATTAGTTACTATGTTTCATTAATTGCATACATTTCAGCAAATACTGCATCTGCCCCTTTATGTTTCGGGTTGATTTGTTCCCATGTTTGCTCACATGTAACGCCGGTTTGAAGATGTTCAAATGACGGGCGTTAACGTACGTTCTTTTGGCGGTTGTCAAACGTTTGACAGACGCCCAAAAAACGCGCGTTATCGCCCGTTTCATTTTTGTAGCTTTCATTATATTAAGGATAGCTGGACTTTTTCTCTCTTGTATGAGTAGCTGAACTTCAATTTCGATTGTCATTTTGAAAACACGTCTTACTACATCTGAATAGTGTGGAGTCTCTAAGCGCGCGCCTCAAAAACGCGCGTCAAATTTAGGTCATGTGAACGCTCATCTGAACAGCATATGAATATCAAATACATTTAAAAACGCGCGTCAACGAGCGTGTAGAGATTTTTTTTTCAAAACGTCGCGTTGACAAGCGTCGACGGTCGTCAACGCGCGTTCATGTGAACGATCGTATATAAATATATGGAATTTCTAAACGCGCGATTCAAAAACGCGCGTCAAATTTTTCTCATGTGAACATGGCTTTATAGGGCGATCTACAGCTCTCTGACAGCAATATTGAACTTTCTGCTCCTCAATCTGCGGTTGAATCGCAGGGAACTACAAGAAACGCTTCATTGGTTGGGTGTAGCAACAGCAGAATGGGATATAGTTCCCCTGCAGTTCAGTCATCATCATTGCCATCACTTCAATCAAATCAACAGAGTCGCATAAAAAAGTTATATGGTTTGGGAAAAGTGAAAAACTTAAAAAACCACATTGAGACAAAAAAGCGCGGTTGTGACCATGTTAATAGTGGAAGTACGAGCAGAAGTGTTGTTGGAGACAGTGACCTGGATGATTTTGGATCTGTTGATGGCTGCTCAGAAGTTAACAGTATAATGAGAATGGTATCAAAATTTTAGGTTGGATTTGAGAAACAAAGCAATCAGAGAAGAGGCAGAGAATAAGAAGTTAGAAAGAGAGCTCCAAGCTCTTGAAAGTAAGAGAGAAAAGATAACCAACAGAATTAAAACAATCAAGAAAAACCAAAAAGACATCAATAAAGTGTTGGATAGAATAATATAAGTAAATACAAAAATTTATTTCATTGTGAATTTGACGAAATAAAGTCACACTTTCATTGGCATTTTTTTTTCCTCACACATGTGAGAGATAGATTGAAATTGTGTTTATGTTTAAGCAAAATACTGTAAATTTAAATAAATTCTTAAATAAAATAAACAAGCACCATATTGATTTCCGTTTCTAAATGACATTTGTTAGCAGCAACATTATCGCCGAGTTCAACGTTGGCTGTTTCTTCTGTTTTATCGTCCGCACAGACCCGTTACATATTTTCCGATTCATTCGTCAAAGAAATGAGAGATGCCATAATGCCTATATTAGTCCGAACTTTCCAATGTCGTCATTCATGCCCTTAGGTCATGTGCGGTAACCTATTATAAAATGCGATTAATCTTGCTTTCAGAATGTAATCTAGGTTCAATTTGGTCGTTTTCGTTATTCGGGAGTCAGCATCAGTTTTCAACTCCCGATGTCGCCTGTGAGTATCAATGGTTTCCTGCAGGATCACGTAGTTAGTTATTACTAGCATTTCCTAGACTAATAAAGTACCGGAAACTCTAGTTGACTGTTCTACCTCCTGTTTCGCGAATTCTCAATTTAAAGCATTATAAATGAGATGAAATATCCATGATCAGGGTAAAGCCTGCATTCTTTTGAATATTTGTGTTTAGCAAATTGGCAACGTTTTAGTTATCAATCAAACACATATTCTACAAATTGTTTGATCGAATCAGTAGAAATTTCCAAAAAAAGCACCCGCTCCTTGAAAATTCACGTTTTGATAGACAAGTTATTTAATGCGTCTACGATCTTTTAGAAGATGAAAAGGGCGAAACTATTAAAGGCGGATTCTATGAAGTGAAGCTTGATTGAGATATGATAATAATTATAACACATGGAAATGATTTTTGATTTTTTTTTATCACATAGAATTGCATATGCATGTGTTCAAATTTACTGCAGAGCATGCGCAATATCCTCCTCTTTGTTTTACACCGTACATTTGAGAGCATGCGCGTACTCCGCAACTGCCAGCTAACCCCACTTCATATCGACCGTTATTCTGCCCCCCACCTTGGGTGGTCAAAGATTTGCAGCACTTTTTAGCCCTCACCACTCTCCCCTGTTTAATCTTAAATTAAACAGGATTTTTTTACTTATTTTGAAATTAATTGTTATTAATTTTATTAATTGCGGAATTGCTAATACATGTTTATGATCTAAATTTTGTATGTACAACAAGTATCAGCATATTATTGTTTGTATAAAATGTGTAGAGTTGCACCGACCTACACTAATATTGTTAAATTGTTATATTGGCACTATTATTAGTGCCATTGTTAATGTATAAATAGTATTGTTGTATTTTCAATAAATTAGTATAGTTCGGAAGAGAATTATGCTCGTCTTATTTAAGGCGAAATTTCCCCGTCATCTTAACATTGGTCCTTCGAGAGAAGTGTAATCACCGTACGGAAAGAATCCTAGGTGAAGAAAATACAGCGCGCAAATAAATTAACAAGTAAGTTAATAAGTTATTAATCAATAAATGAAATAAATAAATAATTTATCATCACGATTACTAGTGAGATAAAAGTGAAATTAAAATAATAATTTCAAAGTATAAAAGTAAATAAAAGTTTAAGTGAACAGTGTTTTAAGTGAGCTATTTGGTAGTGAAAAATTCAGATAGCAGAAATTAAGATGAAGACAAAAGCAGAAAGTATAAACAGCTTAGCGACAGAGCAACAGTAACTGGGTGAGCAAATAAACAAATTTCTTATAAATTGTAAAAAGATGGATCATCAAGCAAGACAACTAGTTATATAGTTAGTAAAATGATGACCCTCAACCAATATTGGATTGAGTTTGTAAGCAATCATGAGGAAATGGTTGCATTAGATGGTTTACAACATAATTTTTTCACAAAGAAGTTTTATTCCCAAATCGAAAAAATTCACTCAGAAGCTGTGGGCTACTTAAATACACTGGCACAAGATGTGGAGGCAAATTCATCTATACAAAGTTCACAGACGTCGGTGAAACACGATAGGACGGTGACAAAAGAAATGCAAATGTCAACAAATGCAGTAACGATCAAGATGAGCTTGAAGATGTTAGAGGCAAAGATAATTAAAGCAAATCAGCTGTTGGAAGAAAAGCGAACTGCTGAATTTTATAAAGGTCTCTATGAAGAAATTTCCCGAATGTGGAAGACAACAGAAGGGGTGCTACTTCAGTCGTCAACAGAAAAACAGGATGATATATTGGAAGAATATATGCCGTTAGAAACAGTAACAAGAGAAACACCGGGAAAAATCAAAGAAAAATCACAGAGAAGAGATGGTTTACACAATTCAGAACTAAAGCTGCCCATTCCACAGATGACAATATTCATTTTCTGTGGAAATTATGAAGATAGGGTGACATTCCATGATATATTTGTTAGGTCAATCCACGAAAATAAAGCATTATCCAAAGGAGAAAAAATGCATTATTTAAAAGCGTATCTACGAAATGACGCAAGTAAATTAATACAACATTTATTGATACCTGAAGCGAATCATGATACAAATATTAAAAGAACGCTACGCGATTCATATTTTTAAAATGGACTGATAGAATTTTTGATTTTCCTAATATAGGGAAGGAATCTGCAACTCAATTACAAAAACAATGGAAAATAGGGAAGGACATTGTTCTGTCAAATAAGGATGAAAAAAATGGGATGCAGAAATAAATCGAGTGTGTGAACAGATGAAAAAAAATCCGCAAGAAATGCCAGATTTGGAAAAACATTTGAGTTTCTAAAACACAGATTTCGATCCTTGGAATCAATGAAAAATTATAAAAGAGGAAAAGCAGAAATCAGTTGTATTTACTGCAAACAAGCACATTCCATTAGATCCTGTGGTGAATTTATTAAACTCTCGGTAAGTGATAGATTTCGTATTGTCAATGAAAGAAATTTATGGACGAAATGTATGAAACACAACAAAAACAAAAGCTGTTATGCGAAAACAAAATGAGGTGTGTGCCACAAATTTTATCACACACTTCTACACAATCCAGAGAAACAAGAGTACTTAAGAAATGGAAAAGAAGATGATAAAAACAAGAAAAAATCGAACAACAACCGACATCAAACAAGGATATCCAGTCATCTTAGTAGAAATGAACGTGATGTATAATTGGCAACAGCATAATTTAAAGCAAAAACAGCATCTGAGTCACAGACATATCTACGAGTTTTTATTGATCCCGGTTCTCAAGTTACACTCATCTCAGAAGATACAGCACAATCATTAGGTTTACCGAGAGAAAAGGTGAATGCAACAGTGTCAGGTCTGGGAGATGAAGAGGTGACATCGATCAAACATAAATTAATCCTCGAAATACAACCGCCATTTCCAAGCAAATTTATTCTGCTGACAGAAGCACTGATATTGAACAAATTAACAAAACTATTTCCTAACAACAATTTACATTGTAATGAAATTGAAAACTGGGACAATAAGTTAGTAGCTGATTCGACAAACAACAAAGCAGGACCGGTAGACGTAATAATTGGAGCAGAAGAATTTAGCAAAATAATTCTGGAAGGATTATGGATATCGAAGAATTGTTTACTAGCTCAGAACACTGAATTAGGAAGGATCATTTCAGGGACAGTTGAAAAGAAGGATGTAAAATCAAGAAAGCTGGTTACAATGGTTACAAGAACAGATAAAAAACAGATAAATAAGTTTTGGGAAATTGAAGAAATACCGGAAACGAAACATCTATCAAATGAAGATAAGTTGTGTGAAAAACAATTTGAAGAAACGAAAGTTAGAAACGACGATGGGACATACATATACAGTTAGAATACCATTTAAGAAGGATCCTAGTGATATTGGAGGGTCAAGATCAAGAGCACTTCCGAGATTAATGCGAATAGGAAAAAGATTTGTGAAAGAAGAAACATTTGAAGAAAAATATGCACAATACATGAAAGAATATGGAGATTTGGGTCATATGAGAAAAGTTAATACTGGTGAAGAAAGTGGGAGATATTATATTCCACATCATGCTGTTATAAAGGAATCTAATACAACTACGGAATTAAAAGTAGTATTCGATGCATCATGTAAAACATCGAATGGAATCAGTCTAAATGAATGTCAACATGCTGGTCCGCGGTTGCAACAAGAACTATTTGACATTTAGTCAGATGGAGAAAACATCGTGTTGGATTCACAGCAAATGTAGAAAAAATGTATAGACAAATAAAGGTTCATCCTGAAGATCAAAAGTACCAACGAATTTTATGTAGATACAACTGAAATAAACCAATAGAAGAATATTGTTTGTCGACAGTTACATAAGGAACCACATCTGCACCTTATTTAGCAGTAAAAACATTACAACAATTAGCTAAAATTGAAGCTTACAACTTCCCTAAGGCGTCAAAGGTAGTACAGCAAGATTTCTACGTGAATGATTTAATGTCCGGAGCAAGTTCTCAAGAAGAAAGTCTGGGACTACAAAAGGAAATTATAGAAATGCTAAAAAGTGGTGGCTTCACATTAAGTAGTCCAGTAACGCACCGAAGTTGATTTATGCATTGCCCAAAGAATTTAGAGATCAGACAGTGTTGGAAATTTCGGAAGAAACAGAATCGGTTAAACGCACACTTGGAATAAATTGGAACCCGAATGAGGACACGTTCAACTTCAAGGTTACGCTATCAAACAATGGTAAATGTTCTAAACGAACAATATTCTCTGACGTAGCACGTATATATGATCCATTAGGTTGGTTATCACCTGTAATCATCAAAGCAAAATTGATTATACAAGAATTATGGGAGCATCACTCAGATTGGGATCAACAAATTCCAGATGACATTGAGAAAAAATGGGCTAACTTTAAGAAAAAATTATCATCAGTGGAGGAGATTACAATCCCCAGATGGATTAAAGTTAGCATCGACAAATGTGCGAAAATAGAATTGCATGGATTCTGTGATGCATCGGAAAGGGCATACGGTGCAGTAATATACAGGTCGATCCAAGACTCTATGGAGAGTAGCTGTAACTTTTTTATTTATTGATAGAATTGAATAATTTTAACAAGAACTTAATGGGGAACACTTAGGCTACTTGCTGGAGGTAAAAGCACCCTCCTACGATATTTGGAAATTGGGAAAAGTGATGTCAACTTTCGAAAATTAAGTAATATTCGATGAAAATGTCCTACCCTTAAAAATTCAAAATCAACTAAATACGAAAATAGTATTTACTTTTTGAAAAATCAATTAACCTTTACTAGAGAAAATCTAAAATTTTGTGAATTATTCGAAGGGGTTATTGAACTGCTCTAAAAATCTAGGCCAGGGAATCCCTTGCCCTACCAGCAATAAATTTGAAACGACAACATTTGAAGGATCACACCATTTGGGCAGTTCGACACACTGAACATCTGGTTTTGTGTTATTCTTTTTCTGCCTGTGTGGTCTCTTTTTATGTAATTTTTTCGAAGCATAAAACAGTATTTAGGAAATTTGCAAAATAAATTCCGAACTAGAATTACAGATGTCAAATTACAACTGAATTCATTACATTATACCAGTGGTATAAATAAATTGCTGCAATGTATGGGCGTCTTTGAACCACACTATTGCTTTGAAAACTTATTTTAGCAAAAAGAACCAGTATCTTTTAATTACAAAATAACCGCTAATTCTGTTATCGATTCCATTATTATTATTATTATTATTTTATTTCTATTGTTATTGTTAATATTAATATTATTATTAATTTTATTGTCTATTTTCGTTTTTTTTCTTATTGATTAATTATTTAATGTTTTATTGTTAATTATTACAATGTGTACATAATCAGTTATGTTAAATAAAATGTCTGGAATTCATACGTGCTCATGAATTATAAAGAAAAATTTATTTTGCAAATTTCCTAAATACTGTTTTATGCTTCGAAAAAATAAAATAAAAAGAGACGACACAGGCAGAAGAAGAATAACTCAAAACCAGATGTTCAGTGTGTCGAACTGCCCAAAAGGTGTGATCCTTCAAATGTTGTCGTTTTCAATTTATTGCTGGTAGGGCAAGTGATTCCGTGGCCTAGATTTTTAGAGCAGCTCAATCACCCCTTCGAATATATCACAAAATTTTGGATTTTTTCTAGCAAAGGTTAATTGATTTTTCAAAAAGTAAATACTATTTTCGTATTTAGTTGATTTTGAATTTTTAAGGGTAAGACATTTTCATCGAATATTACTTAATTTTCGAAATTGACATCACTTTTCCCAATTTCTAAATATTGTAGGAGGGTGCTTTTACCTCCAACAGGTAGCCTAAGTGTTCCCCTTCAAGTTCCTGTTAAAATTATTCAATTCTATCAATAAATAAAAAAGTTACAGCTACTCTCCATAGATTCTTGGATCGACCTGTATATGAAAGTAAAGAATTCAGGAGAAGAACATACTGAATTACTTGTTGCAAAATCAAAAGTTGCACCTATCAAATCAAGGAAGACATTACCAAGATTAGAATTGTGTGCAGCATTATTGTTGGCAAAATTAATGAAAAGAGTCCAAATGGCGTTAGAAATTGGGAATTTATCGTCATTCGCATGGACAGATTCAATGATTACATTAGCATGGATTAAGGCAGAGCCATGCAAATGGAAAACATTCGTAGCAAATAGAATAGCGGAAATTCAAGAATTATTGCCGAATGTTTATTGGGCTCATGTAAAATCCGAAGAAAATCCTGCTGATATTATTTCGAGAGGAATCTATCCATCTCACAAGGAAACATTCCCAGGTGTCCCACTCCGATTTTGATGAAATTTGGATATGTAATTCTCCATCGAATTCTAAGAGATGCATGTTTTTTTTATCGGCGGAAAAACATATCTAGGGGGTGAAATCGCCACTCAAAGTTTAGGCTCAAACGGGGTACTTTTTAGTTTCGCATACTTCCTGTTAAAATATCTAAACGGGGCAAACGGCATTATTCTCAGGATGAAAAATAATGTAGTTGCGCATTATTTGCATATCAAAATGTTAATTAGGGTAAAAGTTATAAGGGTTGAACATAAGGAAATTGCTATAAGTCAAAAACTATTCAGCGGATTTTGACGAAACTATTGCCATTCGAAAGAAGACAAAAAAGTAGAAGAAACCTGTTTTTGGATTTTTTTCGAGAAATTACGTTTAGAGGGTAACCGTTCCTCAACCATATTTGAATGAATCAGAAAAAAACTTTACTATTCTCATAACCTTTATGTTTTAATTCATACATAGTGCTTTTCCATCAATTTTCAACAGTTGGGGCACATAACAATAGTTTTTTCTTCATATGTTGCATACCTATTCAATTTTCATGTTGGACATTTCTGTTTATATGAAGATAGATAGTAAAATTATTATTATTTTGCGATATATTTTTTCCAGATTTGTTCTAAAACTTATTAATTTCCTCTATCGACATTCAATTATTCATATTTTAAACGTTAATAAGGTTTAATTAAATTACCTTGCAATAAGCACATAACTTATACGATGCGAAAGAAATACACTGATATTAGTCAAATAATATAATATATCAGGAGATGATTTTATTTTGTTATTGAAAACAATGTGGCGCAAAATGCACTTGTAATTATAATAAATAAATAAATAGTACAACAGACATAAGGGTTGAAATTTCCTAAATTTTTGTAAAACAAATACTAGCCATTGTACTTTCACAAAATCAATTATTGTAGAAAAATATAACTTTCACGACTTTTATGGAAAAACTCAATAAGAGCTGAATTGACGTTAAAAATATAAATAATTGAACTTTGATAGTGATAACAAATAAGTTGTAAAATAATTCTAGAAAAAATATATTCGAAAGTTATAATAGTTATTGTAGTGTCTATACTCGTAGTATTAATATTAAGTATAATATATAATTATAATATTATAATTAATTATAATATATTAAGTATAATATATAATATGATATTAGTATTAAGTATAATAGTTATTGTAGTATCTATCCTCGTATAAAAAATAACTTGCAGCATAAAAATTAAAAGCGTAAGCAACAAAGAAGAAAATAATATTATTTTCTGCCGCAACTACTGAAAATTGTGTAACTTTAAAATGTTCCATTTCCATAACTATTATTTCCGTTTTGGTTCGGAACTCTGATTTTTCTTCCTTTAAGGAGAAATTGGCCGGAGTAGGAGGCCATAGGGTCCTACTAATTGCTTGGGTACCATTTACGTCACCACCGGACGTTGCTAGAGGAGCGATATGTCATTGTGTCGGGATGTTTCGAGTATTCATCTATTTACCTTACCGTACCTTACCGTTTCTTTTCTCTTACCGCTATGGATGGATATTTGGGCATCGTGGTATGAGCGACTTGTTGTTCTTCATTTTCCGGATAATATTCCGGATTAGGTCCTGGATCTATAAGATTTAGGCCTGTTCACTTGGTTGCAGGGTGACGTCTTTTCGTTGTCCTTGCAACCAATCCAAACCTTGATTTCTGTGAGCCATGTAAGCTTCTTGAGGGTGTGCTATAACAACCTTCACACTGTCTCTGCTGCAGTGTCCTGTACCTTTATCCTGTCTTTTCTTTATTGTTTCTACTTCTTTCAGCAGTAGACCTTCAGAGGTAGGGATGCAACCCCGCTTAATGGAGTTTTCCTTTTCCTTCCTTCCCTCTTAAGCTCTGGGCTCCCGAAACTGAAGGTCTCTCTCTACCCTTTTCCTTTCCTTTTTATTTGGTACGTATCTAGAGAGTCAACGGTACCATTTTATTATCGTAGGTTTGATTTCATTTGGTCTACTTACTTTCCAATTTTCTGTTTTCGACCATCCTTCGCCTGTGAGGGGATGTTTTGTTGTTTGAGGTTATATGTTTTTTAAACATGATCTGATAATTGTCGGTATTACAGTGCCCTGCCTTTTTCATTTCCGGTACTCGGTTAGCCAAAACGGCGTTGTTTATTGTACTTATTCTATTTTCGCCCTTAATTACTGGTACTAACGGCGTTTATGAACACGGTGTCTTTTTGAACTGTGCGCATTCACGTTTTCGGAAAACACGTTTTCAGTACCCCGATTTTGTAGCGTTCACTTCCCTTTCAAACGTTGAGTTGATCAGACGTTCGTTTAAGTTTCGTTTTTTTCAATTTAATAATTGGGAATTTACCGTACCGATTCCTTAGGGAATATTTTCTATATCGTTAAATACCCCGGAGAAAGGTAATATTTTCTTTTCAAATTCATTCTTTGGGGTTCTAATTAAATTGTTTAGGGGTATATTTAGAGACCTGGAAGAAATCCGGAGTTTTTGCTGAACACTCATTCCGTTTTTGGCGTCATTCATCCAGTACGGGTACTATCGCTCATCCGGTGAAATAATTGGCTGGTTCTCCATCCCGGGCGTCTCACTCATCCAGTACATGTACTATCGCACATTCCGTATCTCTCACTCATCCAGAGGCGTGGATTGTAACCATCAGCGTACCGTGCCATCTTAAACGATAAAGTTTATTCTTTATTTTAATTTTCTATTTACGTAGTTTTGCGTACGTCTTACGAGACGGTTTTTGATTTTTTATGTATTTTGCATTTCTTTAAGATCATTATCTGTTCGATCCTATAACCTGTATTTTTGAACGTTTCTCTGATTATCAATTATATTTTCTCATTAGTTCCAATTTTTGCAATTCTGTGCAAAGATTGTTCAGTCAAACAGGGTTTAATCTAAGGTATGCGACCTTGTATCGCGTATCTCCTGTGTGATTGATAATTAGAGAACATTGTATTACATTTTGGAATCATTTGAATTAATTCCGTAAATTATCTAAATTTCAAACGAGTTCGAACTCATTTAGTAAAATAAATCTCTAAATTAAACCACATTAATAGAGTGGTATATTTCACCTTCATTTGTTATTTTTTGTTAATCATTAAATTGTTTGATTTCAAATTCTTGTTGTTTATCGGAATCCCATTCCACGATTGTGGGATTCTTTAAATTTTATAAATCGTGGTGGCGCCGTTCAACAGCTATTTTTAAAAACATAAGAACCCCCATCGAACCCATCCATCGCTCCTGGATACTGAGCAACGGGAGAACACAAAGTGATGGTTATATAATTTATGGCACCCTGAACGTGGGGCCCGACTTTCATTCATCAATCACAAATTACAGTGGGGAAGTCTTTAAAAATAGCTGGCTTTGCCGTTTCTTTATCGTTTCATTATTTGATTGTGTTAATTTTTTTGTAAAATGGATAATGATTTTAATACGATTCAAGCCAGATTTCTTCTTGATGATCAGCTTGATTATGAGCTGCGAATCAGGAAGTTACGTGCAAAAAATACCCGGTCCAGTAGAATTAAGACTTTGCAACGCGCACTGGATAAGGGACTTGAAATTATCCCCGATCCCAAATTTACTTGGGATACCGAGGTTGATTTTATTAATCGTACCTTAGAAGGTATAACCACTGCTATTATGGAGCTGGATGAGCGAACTGTTTATAACGTTGAGGATTAGAATATTCGCCGGATTTGTTCGCGTATTGCGCACGTTTCAAAAAGAATCTCTCGTGTAACGTATGACGTTGGTGCCGATAATAGTAACCAAATTAGCGAAACAATTGAGTCCTGGCTTGGTACTTGCCTTGAATTTGAAAGCGACGTTTTGGATAAATGCATGGAGCCTGTCAATACCGACGTTTCTTTTCGTGCTTTAAACCCTTTCTCACAGTGATGCTGTGGTTCCCGAAGCCGCCAGTCCTTCTTTCAAGTCCGTTCCTGTTTATAAATGGGGTATTAAATTCGATGGTAAGGGTGACGTTCTTGAGTTCATTGAGTAAGTAAAAGATTATCAGGTTGCGCGAAACGTTTCCGAATCTGAGCTGTGTAATTCAGCTTTTGATCTTTTTTCCGATTCTGCCCAAGTCAGGTATAAGTCGGTTCGTTCTAAGGTAACTAATTGGTCTTCTCTGGAGACTCTTTTAAAACGTTCCTTTCTTCCTGTCGATCACGATGATAAACTCATGGATGAGTTGAAAGCTCGTAAACAACGTCGGAATGAGACCATAATAATTTTCGTTGCTGAAATGAACACGTTATTTAATCGATTGGCGGTTCCATTGAATGAATCAGCTAAATTAAAAATCATTCGAGGAAATTTATTGCCTTATTATATTTCGGCTTTGGCCTTGGAAGACATCGATACCATTGATGAATTGATCGAGTTATGTAAGAAACTGGATGTTGCTTATGAATTGCGAAGGAAATCTACAGTTTCTACTAAGAATTCTATTTCGTTGCCACCTTCTGGTAATCCTCTTAATCGACCTTCCAATTCTAACGCGGCTGTCACTACGGTAGTGAGAAAACCCAAGGTCTCTTCTTGCTGGAATTGTGGAGAAGTGGGTCATAGCTACTCCAGGTGTTCCAAGGCGAAAAAGAGATCTTGTTATCGTTGTGGTACTGCTGATGTTACCGTAAATTCTTGTCCCAAATGTCGCCCGGGAAACGCCAAATAGGAACGCTGATCGACGGTCGTGTCACGTTCCTACATTAATTTACGGCCGGGATTCCTCGTTCAAATCATACCGTTTCGTCTCCAAATACTTCCGTTAAATTTAATCCTCACGATAGGAAACGCTGGTTAGAAACCATCAGTAATTTCTGTTCCCCCAAATCCTCCCGTGAACTTGTTTCTGTTTTCCTTCCTAAGGATAGCGATAATCGTCCTTTTCTTACCGTCCGTCTCTTCGATGTTCAATTCGAAGCCTTAGTCGATTCGGGGTCTTGTTGTACCATATTGGGTAAAAATGGTGTCCACATTCTCGAACCTATTTTTTCCAAACTGAGAGTCAATAAATATCGTTCATTAAATCAGACACATAAAACCACTGATGGGAAATCACAAAACATTTTATATTCCGTTGAAGTACCGATGTCCGTTGATAATGTGACAAGGAAAATCCTCATTTATATAGTGCCTTCTGTCCAACACGATTTAATTTTGGGCAGTGATTTCTGTCGGTTGTTTCAAGTGCAAATTGATTTCTCCGATTCTACGTTTAATTTCTTAAATAAAAGACCAATAGAGGTTGCCGAATGTGAGTCCCATTCCTTGAAAGTTTCTGTTCAACAACAGAAATCTATTGATTCTCTCAATGATCTGTTTCACTCTCTCGCTCGTGATGGGAAATTGGGTAGAACAAATAAAATGGTTTACCATATCGATACCGGTGAGGCTAAACCTTTTAAAGCTAGGCAGTTTTGGTGGTCACCTTATATACTTAAGGAGATTAACAAACAAATCGATCAGATGTTGGAAGACGGTATTATTGCACCTTCTGGTAGTGCTTGGTCTTCTAATATTTTACTAGTTAAAAAGTTCTCCGGTGATTTTCGATTGTGTTTTGATGGCCGAGAATTGAACAAAGTCACTAAAAAGGATAATTATCCCTTACCTATCGTCGACCGAATAATAAGTTTGTTACGTAATGCCAAATATTTTTCCTCTATTGATTTGAAACAAGCTTTTTGGCAGATTCCTTTGGACGACGAGTCTAAAGAGGAAACTGCTTTCGCCGTACCTGGTCGTGGTTTGTTTCATTTTAACGTTCTTCCTTTTGGTCTTTGTAACGCACCCCAAGTGCAACAACGATTGATGGATGCATTATTTGGTCCTGAGTTTGAACCACACATTTTCGTTTATTTAGACGATCTTATCATTCTGTCTTCAACTTTCGATGAACATGTCAAACTCCTACGTGTGGTTGCGCAGCGATTAAATGAGGCCCATCTTACCATTAATATGGACAAATGTCATTTTTTTCAAACGTCCTTAAAATATTTAGGGTATATTGTTGATTCCTCTGGTTTGCGTACAGATCCTTCTAAGATCGAATCCATGGTAAATTATCCTGTTCCTACCGATGCTACCTCTATCAAACGCTTTGAGGGCATGTGTTCGTGGTATCGTCGATTTATTCCACATTTTTCTTCCCGGATGGCACCTATTCGTAAACTTCTTAAAAATAAGAAGAAACGTCAACCTATCGAGTGGATTGAGGAGGCTGACAAAGCTTTTCGAGAAATAAAACAAGCTCTTGTTTCAGTTCCGGTTCTTGCCAGTCCTGATTTCACCAAACCTTTTGTCATTCATACCGATGCTTCCGATTCAGGTCTTGGAGCCATGCTCACCCAAACTATCGATGGTAACGAATGTGTTATCGCTTATACCAGCCGGACACTCAATCGCGCTGAACAAAATTATAGTGTGACAGAGCGAGAATGTCTGGGGGTAGTATTCGCTGCAGAAAAATTTCGTCCTGATGTCGAGGGTACTCATTTCACCATCATTACCGATCATTATTCTTTGTTGTGGTTGCATCGTATGAAAGATCCCGCAGGTAAACTTGCTCAATGGCGAGTCCGCCTGAACCAATTTTCCTTCGATTTAGTACACCGGAAAGGTAAATTTAATGTCGTTCCTGATGCCTTATCAAGGGTTCCTAAAGGAAATCGCCGCTATCACAGATGTTTCAAATTCTTATCTTGATGTTGTCGTCGACGATAAAGTCGATACCGAGAATGCTCGGCTACGTAATCGAATACTAGACAGGCCGGATAGTTTTCCCGGATGGAAAGTCCAAGGACGTTTCATTTTCAAATTTTTACCGTGTAAAGTTAATCTTTCGAGTAATGTTCCGGATTGGAAATTATTCGTTCCTAAGAGTCAAAGGACTCAAGTTATAAAGCTTTGCCACGACGTCCCTACCGCAGCTCATCTGGGCTATTTTAAAACCCTTTCTCGGGTGAGCCTTACTTATTATTGGCCTAAAATGCGTCGTGCTGTTTATCGTTATGTCTCCACTTGTGAGACTTGTCAATCTCAGAAAGCCCCTACTGTGGGTCAAGCTGGCTTGATGGGCAAGGAAAAACTTGTACAATTTCCGTTTCAGGTCATTTCTCTGGATCTAATAGGACCACTACCTCGTTCTAAAAAGGGTTTTTCGTATCTTCTGGTTATTGTCGATTGGTTTACCAAATATGTTATTTTGCATCCCCTTAAAAAAGCCACTAGTTTCGGCATTACTCAATATTCAGTAAATCAAATTTTTCTAGTTTACGGAGTGCCCGAGTTTATTCTTGTTGATAATGGTAAACAATTTATTGGACAAGATTTTGTCGATTCCTGTAAATCTTTCCATGACCAAAAAATATGGTTTTTAGCTAAATATCATCCGCAGGCTAATCCCACGGAACGTTATAATCGTATCATTGGGACTGCGATTCGGAGTTATATCAACAAGAACCATCAACGATGGGATAGTGAAATACATAAAAACGGTTATGCCATTCGTAATTCTGTTAGCGAAGTTACGGGATTTAGTCCTGCCTTTTTAACTTTCGGTCGGGTAATTCCTTGTTCGGGAGAGTTTTATGGTAAAACCCATCAAACCCCTGAGTCTTTGAAAGCGTACAGTCGTAAGGACTATGCCAAGGACTTGGAACATCTTCGAGAAATTTTTGAAGTGGTAATTAATCGATTACATAAAGCGTATAATCGGAACGCTAAAGTATATAATCTCCGGAAACGGGATGTTGAATTTTTCGTTGGCGATAAAGTTTGGAAACGCAATAAGGCGTTATTCAGTGCCGTCAAAAATTTCTCGCAAAAATTAGCTCCTCGGTATATTTTATGTACAGTACGTAAAAAAATTATCCAAATTATTTTATGAACTTGTCGCTGACAGGGGAATTAATATTGGGTCTTGGCATATTAGAGATTTAAAACCTTTCCGTGGATCTTCAGATCTCTCGGATACCGAATCGGATATCGTCACTGATTAATCCTTATAACAAATGTTCGCAGTTATGAGTGGTTTCGCTGAATGGACTTTTTCTTTTCCCGATTGTGTCATTTTTACCGATTTTTGTCCGCCCATCTACCTGTAGCCTCAACCGCATAAGTCTTGTTGAAGTTTCATGATATTTCAACCGTGTCGTACGCGTTAGATACGTTACACCATCCTACTGGATGGAATTGTCTACTAAAAAGTCTATTCAGGCGAGATTGCTTATACCATTCAAATGTTATCTGCGAATATATAATTTTCATGTTGTCCGTTTATTCTTATCCGTTTTAAGGATGTTTCTGTCATACCGCTAAGATGACGATAAAAGATAAATCATTTTCGCGAAAATCCGATATGCCCTATCTATATTTATTTCAAGGGTACAATTTTACAATCAAATAATCTTTGAAATATAACAGTAGAATTAGACATTTTATTAAGTTCGAAAATAATCATTAAATTTGTTTTTCCTTCTAGAAACTGCCTATTATCTCATGCCTTTAAATTAGGTATTCTATTTCGATGCTTTCTTATCTTTGAAAAAAGATTTCGCGTTGTCTGCATCTTTTTCTTTTTGAAGGAAGAGGGTATATGTAACATTAAAATGTTCCATTTCCCTGAATTTCGTTTCCGTTTTTGTTCTGAGCTTTGATTTTCTTCCTTTGGGGAGACTTTGGCTGGAGTAGGAGGCCAAAGGGTCCTACTAATTGCTTGGGTACCATTTCCGTCAAAACATCTGACGTTGCTAGAGGAGCGATATGTCGTTGTATCGGGATGTTTCGAGTGTTCATCTATTTATCTTACCGTTCCGTTTCTTTTCTCTTACCGTATGGATGGATGTTTGGGCATCGTGGTATGAGCGACTTGTTGTTCTTCATTTTCCGGATAATATTCCGGATTAGGTCCTGGATCTATAAGATTTGGGCCTGTTCACTTGGTTGCAGGGTGACGTCTTTTCGTTGTCCTTGCAGCCGGTCTGAATCCTTGAGTTTCCTTGAGCCGTGTGGGCTTCTTGGGGGTGTGCTGTAACAACCTTCACACTGTCTCTGCTGCAGTGTCTCGTACCTTTATCCTGTCTTTTCTTTATTGTTTCTTCTTCTTTCAGCAGTAGACCTTCAGAGGTAGGGATGCAACCCCGCTTAATGGAGTTTCCCTTTTCCTTCCTTCCCTCTTAAGCTCTGGGCTCCCGAAACTGAAGGTCTCTCTCTACCTTTCCTTCCTTTTTATTTTTGTACATATCTGGGGATCAACGGTACCATTTGATTATCGTAAGTTTGATTTCATTTGGTCTACTTACTTTCCAATTTTCTGCTTTCGACCATCTTTCGCTGTTTGGGGATGTTTTGATTTTTAATTGAGGTGATAATGATTTTTAAACAACCTGATAATTGTCGGTATTACAGTGCCCTGCCTTTTTTTCATTTCCGGTACTCGGTTAGCCAAAACGGCGTGGTTTATTGTGTTTATTCTATTTTCGCCCTTAATTACTAGTATCAACGGCGTTGATGAACACGGTGTCTTTTTGAGCTGTGCGCAATCACGTATTCGAAAAACACGTTTTCAGTACCCCGATTTTGTAGCGTTCACTTCCCTTTTCAACGTTAAATTGGTCAGACGTTAGTTCAAGTTTCGTTTTTTTTCAATTTAATCATTGGGAATTTACCGTACCGATTCCTTTTTGGAATATTTTCGATATCGTTAAATACCCCGGAGAAAGGTAATATTTTCTTTTCAAATTCATTCTTTGGGGTTCTAATTAAATTGTTTAGGGGTATATTTAGAGACCTGGAATAAATCCGGAGTTTTTGCTTGCACAAGCATCGTTTGGCGTTATTCATCCGGTACGGGTACTATCGCTCATCCAGTGGCGTAATTGGCTGCATTCACCGTAACTGGGCGTTTCCTTCGTCGTTCCTAATACCGTGCATCGCACTCATCCAGTGGCGTGGATTGCTACATCATCGTACCGTGCCATCGAAAACGATAAGTTTTATCTTTATTTAATTTTTCTATTAACGTACTTTTGCATACGTCTTACGAGACTGTTTTGTGGATTTTCTAAGTAAATTGCGTGTCTCTAAGATCATTATCCGTTCACTCATATAATTGGTATTAGTTTGAACGTTTCGTTGATTAACTATTATATTTTCTCTTTAGTTTAAATTTTTGCAAATTCTTTGTAAAATTTGTCCAGTCACACAGGATTTATCTAAGGTATGTGACCTTGTATCGCGTATCTCCTGTGTGATTGATAATCAAAGAACCTTGTAGTAAATTTTAAAAATCATTTTCATTGATTTTATAAATTATCTAAATTTAACACGAGTTCGAACTCCCTTAGCATAATAAGAACTACCACATTATTAGAGTGGTATATTTCACTTCCATTTGTTTTTTGTTAATAATTTAATTGTTTGATTTCAAAATTTTTGTTGTTTATCGGAATCCCATTCCACGATTGTGGGATTCTTTAACTTTTATAAATCGTGGTGGCGCACTTTAACAGCTATTTTTAAAACCCAAAAGAAACCCCAACGAACCCATCCATCGCTCCTGGATACTGAGCAACGGGAGAACACAAAGTGATTGGTTATATACTAAATAAGGTTTAAGGAAAACAGCATATTTATACATCATTCTTTTATTGATCACTATCTTGAAAATTTTCATTTAATAACATATATGATATATATATATATATATATATATATATATATATATATATATATATATATATAATTTTCAAAATAATAACATTGGTTAAGGCACACATACTATTCAATATTGAATGAAATACACACGTGCACTTAAATTTATATAAACGTCGCTGTTCTGGTAATTCATGAACTATGGATGTATTATAGATAAAGTTCTCAATGAATTTCTTCTCTTCAAAGCCTTTAACATAAATATCACTGTATCCAGATGTTACTCTATTAATAATTCCATTACATTCCTTAGGATCTATAAAACCGTCCTCCCATTTCAATCCATGATAATTTTTCGTCAACCAGTATTCTTGTTTCTTACATTCCAGTTGGTAGTGTTTTAAAACAATAGGGAGACTTGAAGATGAAATGACTTATCTTATATCCATCATAGGTTGCTAGCTCTTTTGTTAGGAATTTATTGTTGTTTGGTATTCGGAAACCTTGAATATCTACATACAACGATCGCGATGACGATGACGATGATGAGGTCATTATAATAATAAATCACTCCTGCTTCACGTAATTCTTTGTCAATTGCAATAATCTCGTTTTGATGAGAATTACTTCCCGCAAAAACAACAAATTATACAGTCCTTCTGTTCCCTTGAAAACTTCATTCAATACTTTTAGATCACCATTAGGCTCAATATACAAAACTGTATTGCCCAGAGTAAGTTTCTCCATCGTCTCATCATAATTAATTTTTGAAGTGATTGTTTGATGTTTTTGAATCAATGTTTCAATATAGGGTTGTGCAATTGCCGGATATTGATTGATGTAATCAGCATAAGCCTTGTCAGATACTTTTGATTGATCCATAAATAATTCTTCCACATCGTCATCGTCTTCATCTTCGCCGTCGTCGGCGGCGAATTTACTTGCAATGGAGTGTCTTCTCGGCACATACGTAAATCGCGGTACACTTTCTTCTTCTTTTTCCTCAACTTTAAGCAAGCAATAAAATACCGAAAGAATGAGGACAGACCTCATAACACCAAAGTTACTGCATTGCGCCAGGATATTATGAATTGTATTGCACACATCTTCGGTGACCACACGTCAGGTGATCAGTACTTCTGCAAAAATGTGGGTAAAGTGGATTTGTCGTCAATGTACGCTTCATTGCAACGTTGTACAGTTTATCCCAAAATCCATTCTATCGTGAAATATGTCGCAGACATATGGAGTCTCATTTTTGATGTCGATGATAACATTGTAGAAACGTTTAACAACGTTGTTAATAAAATGGTAGGAGGGAAAAGGATTAATTTTTCCACGAAAGGTTCCTACGAAGGCCGATCTTTCAGCGCTGTCATCAATTTTAATAAAGAAGGAGAGGTTTTTAGCCGAAATTGGATATGAAACGGCTTGTATTGGCCAAAATACTCTAAAGTATTTGGCACAGTCTAGACAATGTAGAATGGCTAAGAAACCGAAAAAAAAAGTCCAACGAACCGTCAGTGCCGATTCGGACTACGGACGGTCGCCCTTGGATATAATAGCAGATGTACACTCCAATGAATAAGAAGAGAAGAAGAATATATTCATGGAAACTCTAAACAATGTGGACATTTATTAAAGGATTATATAAAAATATAAATATATAAATATATATATATATATATATATATATATATATATATATATAATATATATATATATATATATATATATATATATATATATATATATATATATATATATATATATATATATATATATATATATATATATATATATATATATATATATACAGAGTGAGCCAAGTGGTTGGCCTATTAGACGTTTAAAGAGTTCTAATCGATGAAAGTTTCAGAAATTTGGTATGCACCCGTTTTTCCACCTGAACTACACCTGGAAAATATTTTCATTGTTCTATGAACCCCCGGTGTATGGGGTAGTGCACCCAACTTTCTTATTTTAAATAAAATGGTATATTTTTTATTTCATATTTAGATTTTATGATGAAAATGAAATTGATTTTGATAACATGACCTATGGTCTAGCGTTAATAGTTTTTCAGGAATATTGACTTTTTCTGAAAATTTTGATTTTGTAGTGTTTGATTGAAAAATGCATATGTTTGAAGATATTGTTGATAGATAATCTAAATTTGGAACTTTAATAGTTTAAACTATGTACTTTATGCCAGATTTTTCAGAAATGAATTATATTTCAGCATTTAGCCGAAATAAATTTTTCTTTCAGCCAATTTTCAAAACGCAATATTTTTCTTATTTTAAATGGAATGGTATATTTTTCTTTACATGGTTAGATAGAGAAAAAAATTCTACATCGAACTGTATTAACATTTCTTATACCTATCGCTGATAGTTTTTCAGCTATTTAACGTTTTCAATTTTCAATACTTACTATAAAAATCAAAAGCGGGAATCAAGAGCCGTGGCTATCTCACCACCACTGAATAATTCAATGAGAAACCAGCGCCTCGTCAACCAAAACTCTGTTGACTGATCGGTGATTCCACACACACTTTTCAGTTCAACTTTCTTATAAACTCGATACACGATTCAATTGCGAAATTTTGACAGAACCACAGAACTGTCATTTCAAAATTTCGCAATTGAATTTTCTATGGCAACCGATCCCTTATAGAAGGCGGCAAATTTGAATTGATTGACCAATTTGGTTGCCAATTTTGTGCCCTTATTTAAAAAAAGAAAAGAACATCGCACATGAGGGCTATTGTTTCGGACATAAAAGCACATGCCCTTTCGATTGGTGATATCAAATTAATATGTTATCTTAAATTTTTTTCAATCAACCCCCTCCCCTTCCACCCCCGTGGTCCGATTGGCACCAAAAACTAATCAACCCGAACGGCCACCAAATAGTTTCTGCTGACCTAATTTGAACTCAATCGGTGAAACCGTTTTTGAGTAATCGTTGGAGAACCGACAGACGCACATACACACACACACACACACACACACACACACACACACACACACACACACACACACACACACACACACACACACACACACACACACACACACACACACACACACACACACGGACATCATGCTGAAAACTTCAAAAACGTGTTCAGGGGACCTCAAAACGTAAAGATCTGATGAAATCTCGAATTCGAAATTTTGGTCCGAAACTAATAACTTCCCTACCCTCTGGTCGGGGAAGTTAAAAATATAAAAATAACTAACTATTTAGATGTTAATTGTGACAGAAGGTTGTTTCGCCAAGCATACTATGTTTTAGTATTTCGTTTCACGGGGTTAATTATTAGAAATCAAAAATCTTGAATAACTGAAGAATTATAAAGAATAAATGTAGGGAATGCTAGTATGATTCGATGCAGAATTTTTTTCTCTGTCTAACCGTCGAAAGAAAAATATATCATTCTATTTAAAATAAAAAAGTTATGGCGCTTTGAAAATTGGGTGAAAGAAAAACCGATTTCAGCTAAACGCTGAAAGATAATTTAATTCTATAAAATTTAGTCTAAAGTGCATAGTTTGAACTATTTGATTTTCAAATTTGGATTGTCTAGCAATTATACTTTCCGAGATATGAATTTTTCAATCAAACACTACAAAATCAAAATTTTCAGAAAAAGTCAATATTCCTGAAAAACTATTAACGCTAGAGCATAGGTCATGTTATCAAAATCCATTTCATTTTCATCATAGAATCTAAATATGAAATAAAAAATATACCATTCTATTTAAAATAAGAAAGTTGGGTGCACTACCCCATACACCGGGGGTTGATAGAACAATGAAAATATTTTCCAGATGTAGTTCAGGTGAAAAAACGGGTGCATACCAAATTTCAGAAACTTTCATCGATTAGAACTCTTTAAACGTCTAATAGGCCAACCAGTTGGCTCACTCTGTATATATATACTAGCTGACCCGGCAAACGTTGTTCTGCCGTATAAATTATTTCTTGTGAATATTTTGGTTGATAATTAAAAAATAACGAAAGAATTGTAAGTTTTTGTGGATATAATCTATGACAGTAAGAGGAAAGAAGCGAGACTATGACTGCCGGTTATTTTTTTATTCTAAAGTAAGAGATGAAACAAAGGGAAGCAATATTAATTTCGAAGAGCAATTGAATGTACTATATTTTTTGTCAGTCCCTCTGTAGCCAACACAAATAAGTTCGATGAATTTTTGGAAATTTTATGCAATAAAAACTTCAAATTCTAATCTAATTTGTGTATTTTTATCAGCCTCCGGAAGTCTTCCGTTTCAGTTTCCCAAATCAACCAAAAATAATTAAAATTGAAGCTGGCTCAAGTTCAATATTTGGCACACCTTTGTAACCGTATAAATGACAAGGCGGCGCACGCATTATAAAATGGCGCACTGTTGTCAGCTTCATTTTCTAAAATAATATAATAGCTAAAATAAAAATTTCAATTAAGGATACAAGAATAGTTTACCTATTTTATAGACGAAAAATCAATTTAGTTGCAAGACATTTCTATATCTAAACTTAATATGACAAAATTGACGAGATAATTGTCGTTGTAGTACCCATATTGGCAACAATGTTCGTTTGTTCTAGTCACTGTGTGCCTTATTTTCGTTAACACCTGGAACAAAAAAAATATAACATTATATCTTCAATTTGTCAATGTTTGTAAAATGTTTATAAATGGTTTTATCACCATTTTGAAGTCTTCATCTTCGTCAACTAACCTGGCTAATTCTTTGATTTCGAACCATTTAATTTGTTTGATTTCCTTTCGATTATAACGGAACCGTTGGTTCTTATCAACATTCCTAACAACATACAATCCAACCAATGATTCATCACCTTTTTTTGGCTGTACATACTTTTCGTAGTATTCGTTCTTTGATATAATTTGGCTGACATCAAATTTTAATTCTTCATTTATTTCTCTAATTGCACATCTCAATGTATCATTATTATCGTCGATGTCTAATTTTCCTTTCGGAAACGACCATTGACCACTGAAACCACGAATTAGCAATACGGACCTTTTATCGGCTGCTATCAGAATTGCTCCATAGCGCGGCAATCGTTTAGATTCGTTCACATAGGTGTGGATTTTTGATATGAAATCTTTATTAAGGTTCAATTTTTTGAATACAAACTCTGTGAAGGTTCTACGATCATAATCGTTGGTTCTTGATTTGAGTAGATATTCATCAATGTAATACCAGTAAGCAGGTTCAATTCGCGATGAAATGAACAGTGGCATCAATTCTTCATCGAGGTTCGATGGCAGTTTTCCAACACGATCAAGAATTTCGGTTTGGATTTTTTCTGGTGACTCTATGAGAGTTTGTTTGAACCTATTAAAATTGCTTCCCATTTTAAATTTGTTGTAATCCATGTTCACCTCTTATAATTTCAAATTTTTGTATATTTTGAACAATATACTATGTATCCTTATAAATAGTATATTTGAGAATAATTTCATTTACTATTCATGTATAGAATAGCTAATCCGGCAAATGTTGTTCTGCCGTATAAATTATTTCTTGTGAATATTTTGGTTGATAAATAAAAAATAACGAAAGAATTGTAAGTTTTTGTGGATAGACTATGACCGCCGGTAATTTTTTTATTCTAAAGTAAGAAATGAAACAAAGGGAAGCAATATTAATTTCGAAGAGCAATTGAATGTAGTATATTTTTCGTCAGTCCCTCTCTAGCCAACACAAATAAGTTCGATGGTTTGCCCACGCGAGAACATGCCACGTATAATTGCCCGTGTTGAAAACATGCTGTGCTCAAATCTAAGCCGCAAACAGACATCGTTTGTCCTTGCGACTTATTTGTTGGATTTGTTCCTCTGTTCTTTCTAATCTTCTATTTTGCGTGTTTGTTGATCTATTCGTTCTACAGCCCAAATCCGCTTACTTGCGTCTTGCTGGCATTGTTCAATGTAATTCATACACACAAATAGACAAAATTGTTGCCCTTACTGATGAAAAACGTTATACCGATAATGTATTTGTTCTTTTTGTATTTAGCAATCTTTTCATAATCATAAATTAAAATTAATTACAAAATTTTTTGAGTGGAAAATGAAATTTATTAAATACGATTAATTTGCACAAATGCTAAGTTGATTGTAAAAAATTCAACAATAAATGTATCCATGGTAACCAAATTAAATACTGCGATACTATTTGTCTGTTAGTTAGTGCAAGGCCTGCTTACAAAAGTAATAAAATCTTGATTAAAAAATTGAAGGATAAGGACAGGAGGGTGAAAATTTGGATATATATGCATTTTTGATGAATAATAAAAAAATATTTTTGGCAAAAAATAATTCTTTTTTTTTGATGGGGGCACTCTGATCACCTAGGGGTGTGAAATATGCTTTACAACCTATTCTCATACCTACTAAATATACATAAAAAATTTCATGAAAATCGGTCGAGCCGTTTCGGAGGAGTTCAGCCACAAACACCGTGACATTATTATATGGATTGAATCATAAAAAAAAGAGAAAATGCACATCAGAAGATGTAGAAATTGTCAGCGAGACCCCACGTGGACTACACAGTATCATTATGTATCGCTGTACAAAATGCGGATCTGTGGGAAATTTCGACACTGACGGTAATGCTGGGGGAAACATAAATGACGCGGCGGCTGGTGCAGCAACTGAGTGTGGCATTGGATACACCCAACTGGATTAGACGTTCCTCACATGGCCAAAAATACGTACCAAAAATACGAAAACAGCATTCATGAAAGTGCTAAAGAACTGGCGCTGAAATCAATGGAAGAAGCGGGAAAAGAGGAGCACCGTTTGGCAATCGAAGCCGGTGATGTCATTGATGGCAAGCCAGCGAGCACCGTTTATGTCGACGGAGACTGGTGTAAAAGATCTTATGGGAAAAACTATAATGCATTATCAGGCTTTGCGACAATAATTGGAGCAAGAACAAACAAAGTTTTATACCTCGGTGTAAAAAATAAATACTGCTCGATGTGCGACAAAAATAAAAGAGAAAATATGGAAAAACCGAACACCTGTTTCAAGAACTGGAATTCCACATCCACGTCTATGGAAAGCGCTATTATTTTGGAAGGTTTTCAAAATTCAGTAGCTATGCATGATTTACGTTATAAAAAAGTGATTGGCGATGGTGACAGCAGTTTAAAAAAAAATTACGGAACAACAAGCCATGCGGTCCTTCCTTCTGAATTGAAAAAATCGAATGTAGGAACCACATTCTGAAAAATGTATGCAATAAATTGCAAGCCTTATCAAAAACATCTGGTGGGCAAATGGAAATGAGACGATTATTGCATAATAATATTAAAAAAATAGCTGTTTCAATAAGAGCAGCAATAAAATACCGAAAAAATGAGGACAGACCTCATAACGAGAAAGTTGCTGCTCTAAAGTGCGATATCACGAACAGTATCGCACATATATTTGGCGACCACACTTCATGTGCTAGATATTTTTGCAAAAATGTTGGTACAATGGAACCATCGTTGGCATTTAATTCAATAAAAAGCTGTACATTCTACCCAAAATTAAAATGGTATCTACAAATCGTTGCAGATCAGTCAGCGAGTTTGATACATGACGTGACCGACAACGTTGTTGGGTCATTCAACAATGTTGTTAATAAAATGGTAGGTGGAAAACGGATTAATTTTTCTAAGAGAGGTTCATATGAAGGTAGATGCTACAGCGCGGTGATTAATTTCAACTCAAGAGGAATGTTTTTATCAGAAATCGGCAGCAAAAATAATTGTACTGGCCGAAATACAACAAAGTTTTTGGCACAACAACAAAATAAAAGAAAAATTTTGAAACCAAAGAGAAAATTTAAACAAACTGCTAATGCTGATGCAGACTATGGACTGTCACAGTTTGATGATGCACCAGACATAGATCCGAATGACTTTGAAAAGGAAAAAAATCTACATATGGAAAAAATAAACAAAGGTTCTGTTGAAGAAATCGAAGAAGCAACAAGGGATAATAAACAGACCTGGAGTAATCAACGATTTGGTAGACTCACGGCAAGTTCTTTTGGTAGAATTTGCAGGATGAGGAAAGAAACCAATACCAAAAATTTTGTAAAAACTATATTAAATTTAAACTGGACAGCCAAATCAACAGAGTACGGAAGTATGATGGAAGACACTGCACGAGAGCAGTTCCAAGAAAAGACTAATAAGGGAGTTCACAAATGTGGATTGTTTGTTGATAAAAATAAATGATTTCTAGCTGCGACACCTGATGGACTCATTGGTGACGACAGCATAATTGAAATTAAATGTCCATTTTCGGCAAAGGACTTGTCAATTGAAGAGGCAATACATATCAAAAAAAAAATAATGTATTGCACTTTGGACGTAAATAACAGTTTGGAGTTGAAGAAAACCCATCCTTTTATGAATCAGATAAAAGGACAACTGCATATAACACAACGAAATCTGTGCTATTTCGTTGTTTGGACTACCAAAGATATGCGATACCAAGTTATTGTCCGGGACGATAGTTTTTGGAAGAACAAGATGGAGAATATTTTGGAGAAATTTTTCTTCAAAGCTTTGTTGCCAGAATTGAAAGAACGTAGACATACCCGCCAAGGGCAGTCTATAAGAGATTTACAGGTGAAGGACCTATGAATCTATATAATTATATCACAGAAACAAATAATGTTGTGATGTTGCCAAAGCAACAAATAATTTTATTTAAAATTCGTTTTCTTGTCCATTATGAGCGAAAACGAATATTACACAAAAATATTCAAAAAACTTACAGGAAAAATACAAGATGAGCTGCCAAAGTATTTTCAAAGAACGAAAATGCTTGAGCGTTGCCACCAGATGAGCTGCCCAAGTATTTTTAAAGAACGAAAATGCTTGAGCGTTGCCATCAGATGAGCTGCCAAAGTATTTTCAAAGAACGAAAATGCTTGAGCGTTGCCATCAGATGAGCTGCCCAAGTATTTTCAAAGAACGAAAATGCTTGAGCGTTGCCATCAGGTGAGCTGCCCAAGTATTTTCAAAGAACGAAAATACTTGAGCGTTGCCATCAGGTGAGCTGCCCAAGTATTTTCAAAGAACGAAAATACTTGAGCATTGCCATCAGGTGAGCTGCCAAGTATTTTCAAAGAACGAAAATATTTGAGCGTTGCCATCAGGTGAGCTGCCAAGTATTTTCAAAGAACGAAAATATTTGAGCGTTGCCATCAGGTGAGCTGCCCAAGTATTTTCAAATTACTAAAATATATAACATGTAAAATCAACAAGTTGAAGATAAGTATATTTTTTGAACGTTCAGTATTTATTTATTTATTTATTTATTTATTTATTTACAGAGATATGGACACTTTCTTTGGTTATAATTGGGTTTTTCTACATAGAGGAATTGTGAACCGAAAATTGGAGAAATTATTGCAACCACAAATACAACAACGACGGAAACTTCAAATAAAACAAGAGAAAATACAAATGCAACAGATTATTATAATTTAATCGGAATCATGTACCAAAGTAAGTATACACTTTATTTTTTTAAAAATTAGACAGACTTTGATATTTCGCTAATTTTCAGTGCCCAAAAGAGACCAAGGACAATTGGACGCCCAGCAAGTATTACTAAGATCATCATCATCATTGCTTTTTTTTGATTTATAAAACTAACCTTGAAGGCATAAAAGAATTCTCACTGCTAACTATTATTGATGAAAGTAATACTAATGAAGAGAAAGGAAATGTTAAAAAATACAGGAATAGTATATTGAAAAATAAGTTTCAGAAGTCCATAATTCCTGCACGAGACCAAGTTTAAAAAACAAGTGCGGTAGCACGAGTTTTTTAATGGTCGAGTGCAGGAATTGACTTCTGAAACGAATTTTTCATACAATTTTTTCCTATTTTGCGCCCCTTTATACCCTTTTTTAATAAAAATTGAACGCTCAAAATTTAGGGAATTTTATAGAAGTTGGTATTAAATTAAAACAAATGAAAGTTCTACTTGACGATATTCAACTTTTTATTTGTAAAGCGAGTTGATTTTCAATTGTTTAAGTCTCCATATTAATTACAACTTTTAATAAAGTAAAAATGTGTGACGAATTATCGTGTACTCCACCAGAATTACGTGATATTGTTGAAAATGGTATCAATGATTTACTTCCCGATAAATCAAAAATAAAATATGAACATTGTTATTAAAATTTTCAAGAATGGTGTAAAAATAATTTGAAATAAATAAAAGTTGTTTTCACGTTAATCAAGTGGTCTGCATTTCTGTCAAAGAATGACATTTGAGATAGTCGACAGAGTTACCAACTTCGAAAAAATAAATTATCCCAGATTTTCCACACTCAAAGTAGTTGGGAAATTTCCATTGCTTCACTACTTTTAGTGTGGAAATGATTTTATTTCCAACGCAAAATAGGAAAAAGAAATTAAATAAATAAACAAAGAAAAATAAGAATAGACATAGGTAAAGAAAATTACAATTTCACCGATAATTTGTATATTTCATTCTGATTAACTTTTAGGATTGTCGATTCGACGTGGGAGAAACGATGGATGGCATCGGAAACATATGTAGAGTAAAGTGAGCGATAATCTTGCAATTATCATTATGGCAAAATAATATCATTATCACCATTATTATTATTTAAAACAATTTAGGTATCTCTTGTTTTTATTATTGTATAAAATCATTTTAGTATCTATTATTATTATTATTATTATTATTACTATTACTATTACTATTACTATTATTATTATTATTATTATTATTATTATTATTATTATTACTATTACTATTACTATTACCATTACTATTACAATTACTATTACCATTACTATTACTATTACCATTACTATTACCATTACTATTACCATTACTATTACCATTACCATTACCATTACCATTACCATTACTATTACTATTACTATTACCATTACCATTACCATTACTATTACTATTATTACTATTATTACTATTATTTCTATTATTACTATTATTATTATTATTATTATTTAAAATATCAACAGACATCGTTATTACTGTTATACTATGTCTACACAGCGCGTATACTATGGTATCTGTACTACGATTCCGCTGTGTAGACGCCGAATACCATGGTATACGAACATATACCACGCAAGCAACGTGGTATTTGTGTGGTATCGAAACTACGATTTTTGCGTGGTATTCTGTGTAGTATACGAAAAAAACATCTGGCAACTATGGAGAGGAACAAAATATTGATAGTGAAGGTTCGGTAGAGAATGCTTTCAGCGCCACCATATTGTCTTTGGCGCCAATTTATATAAAAAAAAAAGTAGGGTTAAGTCAGTTGACTGTTTATGTTGGTTTTCCAAAATGTTGTAATTAGTATTAAATTGAAGTTATTCAATAATAGAAAAATATTTGCAAATGAAAGATAAATGAACGGAAATTATTGCCAAATTATTATTGCCTATTGTAATAAAAGAAGTTTACGTCAAATATATTATATACAGTATACAATTAATTTATAATTTTAAGAATGAAAATAATCAAAATTTATAATTATTGAAACTGTCGAAACTGTTCTGCGAAATCCAATTTGAGATTATTAATTATAACTTTAATATCAGCAAGACCAATGTACATATTTATAAAATTAATTCTATATATCGGTGGAAAATGCAGCCCTACAATTCCAGTTATAACTATCGCATAATTCAAATTATAACTAGCGCCTCTTTTTGTTGGGACTGGTACTACAAATGGTCTGACCTTGCCTATCTACTTCTGTCAAATGAAACTAGTGATGGGCAGAATCGAGTACTTAGAATCGATGTACTCGATTCTTAAAAGTACTCGAGTATACTCGAGTATTTACGATTATAGTTGATTCCAGTACTCGAGTACTTTTCACTACCGATTAGTGATGGGCAGAATCGAGTACTTTTAGGAATCGCGTGCTATTATAAAAGTGGTGTAGATATCTAATGTTAAAATAAACAAATAAAGAATATTATTGACTATGAACACATAAGTTTGACCTTTCATTTCTAAATTATTCGATTTATAACAATAGAAAGTAAAATTTTCAGTAAAAAAAGAATAGAAGCATTTATTCATTCATAAGAAATAAAAATAATTACAATATCAAATTATCATTTAAATTTATCTCGTTCAGTGGTGATTCTAAACTTGTGGTCGCTATGTGCAAAACTTGATAATCTTCCCGCCAGATTATCGTACTCGATTCTGTCCATCACTAGTGCTGATCATACATAAATTTTAAACATGCGAGTACTGGAATCGAGTAAAGTACTCGATTCCTCAAAGTACTCGAGTATCGTTTACTCGATTCTTAAAAGTACTCGATTCTGCCCATCACTAAATGAAACTACAATGCGCTGTGTAGACACCCTACGTAGTATAGTATACTATGGTATCTGTACCATGGTATAGATACTATCTGTGTAGACATAGTGTTATTGGGAAAAATATTTCAATAACATTTATTATTACTTTAATTATTTTTTTAATATACAAATGTATATTGTATAATATACGAATTCAAATTATTTCAGGATAATTTTTATCAGATTTATTTGGTTTTTCTGTCGTTATTTTTGAGAATTTATTCATTTATCTATCCTTGTTTTTAACACAGGAATTGGTCTCAATGTCTGGCTGTTCGTTTTAGTTGCTAGCGGTTTTTTTTAAATTTCATTTTCTAAGAAATGTCTAGTCTAGAGTAAAGTAGTACAGGAGGGATGTCGGCAACAAATGTAGGTAAATTTCGCAACGCCGACAATAAGAGCAAAGACAACGTTGAATCGAAATAACTAACGTACAAGTCTATATTTTTATTTGTTGTATAAATATTTAATTTCGATATTTCGTCCTAATTAATTCTCAAAAATTGCCAAATGAACAATTTGAAAACCGAATGATCAGTAATTACCATTTTTGCAAAAGAATAATTATCATTATCTTTATTATTATTATTATTACTATTATTATTATTATTATTATTATTATTATTATTATTATTATTATTATTATTATTATTATTATTATTATGGAAAATTATTTTTTCATTGGTCAACTGAAGTTGATTAATTTTTTAAAACATGTATATCTAAGAATAAGTAATTCAAATTATTCTACAATAATCGTTATCAAATTTATTTGATTTTTCTTTCGTTTCTCCAGTTCATTCATCAATCTATCCTTGTTTAGATTTCAATATCTTGCTGCCTGTTTTACTACCTTGAAGATTCTTATTTTTTAATTTCATTTTCCAAGAATCGTCTATAATAAAGTAGTACAGGAAGGGTGTTCTTTCTGCAACAAATGTATGTAAATTTTGCAACGCCAACAAGAACAAAGATCACATTGAGAGCAAGTAACTAACCAACGAAGTCTATGCTTTTTTATTTATTGTACAAATATTATTTTTCCATATTTCATTCCAACTAATTTTCAGGATAATCGAAAAAACAGTTGAAACTAAACGATCAGTAATTAGCATTTTTGCGTAGGATTAATTACTATTTTCTATATAATAATCAATTAGTAAAAAGGAGAGATCACGGCCGCGGAAATTTATGAGAAAGGGGGTTTTGTGAGATATATTTGGCGTAACAATATTTTAAAAAACTAAAACGGAATAATCAACATATTTATTTAAATGTTTTTTTTTTAATACGTATAAAGTTATTGGGTCCGATGTAGATTAGTGAGGAAAGTATAAGTACAGTCAACCCTCCTATAATGCGGTACTCTCAGAACGCGGTTCCCATATAACGCGGAGCTGAAAATGCGACAGCCCTCCTATAACGCGGTACTCTCAGAACGCAGTTTCCATATAACGCGAAGCTGAAAATGCGACAGCCCTCCTATAACACGATACTCTTACAGCGCGGTTAGTTCGTTAGGGCCTATTTGAATTATAAGGGAACAGATGGCGTCAGTTTCATGTAGGTCCAGGCAGTCGGATCGCGACATAGTAACTAGATATGTTTATATAAAGATTATCTCCGGCTTATCTGATAGCCGTCTACGACATCGGTTTTAGTCTTCTCAGAGATCTTTCACAGTGTACACGTTTTGTTGGTGACCAAGTCTTTCTAAAAATTTTTCTGCACCGTCCGTTCGTTCAGCTTTTTGCTGCTTAATTTGTGGTTTATAATTGGACAACATTACACAATACTGTAAGTAATATTCTTCATTTGTCCTAATCTCTATATATAAAAAGCTAACTCAGATGGTCAAAAAAATAACCCCTTCGTTTTTATTATAAAAGTAAAGTAAAAGTGTTTAAAACACCATTAAAATTATTCTAAAATTCGATAATTGTTTTTATTTTGTTCTGGATCATATCATGCACTACCATAAAATACAATAATTCGGCTGTATTTAGCAACTTTTGAAACTGATTTTGTGTTGAATTTTTTTTCAAAAGTCTCAATTTTCGCTTATTTTTAACAATTTTTAATTTTTTTAATAAAAAGCAACCCGTATTTTTTCCAAAACAAGAAATTCAAAATTAAACGAGACTACTTAAAACATCAATATGCACTTTTAAGAGGCGAAAAATGTTTAAATTTGTTTTTTATGCTTTAATTTCGTATTTTTATCATATTTTTTCCTCCTTTTTATAAGAAAATATTTTTTATCTGCTAAAAAAGTTTAGTGATGTATAAAATTGAGCTAAAAAAATTTTTAAACGAATGATGCCTTCAAGCGTCATAACTCGCTTAGTTCTTTCCCGTTTTTAAAAACGGGATGGCTTTGCTAGTATAATAATAATAAAGTAATTATTAAACCCTAGATTTGTATCATGTCAAACACGAAAGAAACAAGGAAAGGGTTAAAAAGAAAGTTTATATCTCTTGAAGATAAAATCGAAATTCTATCTCGTTTAGAAGGTGGGGAAAATCTATCGTCGGTTGCAAAATCAACCAAGTTAAATGAATCTACAATTCGAACCCTAAAGAAAAATGCAGACAATATAAGGAAAACTGTGGCAGATGGCTGTCCGTTAGATGCGAAACGTGTCACTCGCACACGAAATTCTAATATGGTTAAAATGGAACGGGCGTTAATGATCAGGTTGGAAGACTGTATAGCCAAAAAATTCCTATCAGTGGAAATCTTAACAAGCAGAAAGCACTTAAAATCTATGAACATTTAAGTGAAATTGGGCATTCTTCTGCGGAGCTAGAAAATCATTCGTTTGTCGCGAGTAAAGGGTGGTTTGAAAAACTAAAAAAAAGGTACTCATTACACAATATTAAGTTTCAACGAGAACAGGCCTCAGTAGATGCTTAGGCTGACGAGAATTATAAGCTGGAATTAGCTAGAATTATCAATGAAGGAGGCTATTCACCTCATCAGATTTTTAACGCCGATGAGACGGCATTATATTGGCAAAAACAACCATCTAGGACCTTCATTTTGAAAAATCAAAGGCGTGCTCAGGGGTTTAAACCTTCAAAAGAACGTGTCATCCTTCATATGTGCAGCAATCTACCAGGGAGCCTGATGATAAAACTTATGATAATAAATCGTTCTTCAACTCCCCGTGTTATGAAAAACATTAATAAGACCGAATTGCCTGTATTCTGGCGATCTAATAAGAAAGCTTGGATGACCCAAGATTTATTTAAGGATTGGTTTTATAATTGTTTTATCCCGGCAGTGGAAACCCATACGATGGAAAAAAATTTGTATTTCAAAGTTTTATTGGTTCTTGATAACGCAGGTTGCCACAACATACAACTGGATCATCCAAATGTAAAAATTGTCTTCCTTCCTCCTAACTGCACGTCATTAATACAACCTTTGGACCAAGGAGTCATTCAAACTTTAAAAATGTATTACACACGCCAAGTTTTCCAAACCATTTTCGACAGATTAGAAAGTAGTGAAAATAAAACCCTTACTCAAGTTTGGATGGAATTTTCTATTTTAGAAAGTATTAGAACCGTGTCATCGGCTTACGCGGAAATTAAACTATCAACGCTTAAAGCGTGTAGGAAACCCCTTTTACCTGAAATAGTTCAAACAATACAAGATGATTCTACAATTTCACTCCCAGTTAGAGAAATAGTAAACATTGCTTCTCGTTTAGGCGAAGAAGAATTTACAACAAACCATCAGGATGTAAGAGAACTCGTACTCGGGGAAGAAACTTTAGATGAGGATGAACTGATGGATTTAATTGATGCACCCACCTCAAATCCATTGGTAAATGAAAATAAGGAAAACGAATGAGTGCCAAATGTCGATTTACAAGATGTAAAAAAAAGGGCTAAATTTGGCTAAAGAATTAGAACTCCATTTCATTCAAACTGATCATTCAACGGTGTGTAGCGCCAAGTTTAAAAGAGAGTTAAGAAATTGCTTAGCTCCCTATAGAGAGGTTTTAGTGGAGTTAGAAAAAAAAGCTACAATCGAAAACCAATGTGAAAATGAGCCAAGTGAGGAAGACATTTTGCCTATTAAAAGAAGACTAGTTACGCGACTCATATTATCTGACAGCGAGGATGAGTGTTGAAAGATTAAATTTTACAAAAGTCTTTCTTGTTTTTGTTGGAAAACAGTTTTTTAGTTTAGTTTTGGTATCATTTCTTTATATAAACTCTTCAATTCAATAAAAATAATTTATAATTTATCTTGTCCTTATTGGTCTCCATTTAACGCGGTACGAATAATGTGATTTGTACTAATTCTGCGTTTCTTATAGCGCGGTTTCCATACAACGCGGTAGACCGTTTCCATAGAACGCGCTACGAATTAGCCTGGTTTGTACGGTTAAATCCAAGTTTCTTATAGCGCGGTTTCCATAGAATGCGGTACGCACTCACCGCGTTATAGGAGGGTTGACTGTACAATACATCGAACAGCTGAGATGGTTGTATTCTTGTTTACAACCGCAGTGTCCGGGGTTCGCATTGCACACGGAACAATACTTTTACACTACTAAACTTTTTTAAAATTTTTTTAATTGTATTACCATATTTCTTTAAAAATAAAATAAAAGCAGTAATTAATTTTCAAAATACAAACGACGCTTCCTATATATGTGTTATAAAATAATCAAATCGTTAATAATGATACAAATATGTTTATGTTTATTGGTTTTCGTTCTTTATTCAACCTTATTTTTATCTTTGGTCCAATACAGGTAGAGTCATACGTATACAAATATATCTGTCTCTTCTAGTGTGGTTTATGTTTTTTGTCAAATATTTGCAAATATTCCCCCCCTGTAAATGTCTACCAAGTTCCATCTCCGCCCATCGATTATTTTAACAG
The DNA here is from genome assembly GCA_020740385.1 of Mylabris phalerata. Lineage (NCBI taxonomy): Eukaryota > Metazoa > Arthropoda > Insecta > Coleoptera > Meloidae > Mylabris > Mylabris phalerata. The sequence continues at coordinate 119,443 of JAJEOX010000009.1, forward strand.
CTTTGGTTCTTTCTTATTCGACCATCAAACCTAACAGACAAATGTAAGTTGTTATATTATGTATTTTGCAATTTATTATTTTATGTAAATTTTGTGTTTCACACAATGCAACACTTGATTGATAATAGAATAAATGGTTTATATAGTACAATATCGGTTTGTGTAGTAAAATTTAGTAAAGACAATTATTATTTTGATTATTATTAGATCAAATCTTGCAATTTGTGAAACATTCGGTTAGATAAAAATAATCAATTATCTTTTTCAATTTTAAAATTATTAGATTAAAAAAAAAATGATTAGAAAAAATTTTTTGTTTTTTACTATTTTCAGCACAAGACTGGGAGAATTTTTTTATTTATTTTTTTTTGAATTACTTTTTTTTGCTATTTTTTTATAATTGTAAATAATTTTTTTTTTGTTAGAATTGTTTTTTTTTGGAATTTTTTTATTATTTATTATTTTATTTTGTTTGAAGAATATATATTTTACTTTTTAATAAAATTTTCTTCGCTCCCCCTCTTATCCTTACCACGATAAATATAATCCCTTATAATAAATATTAATATAGTGCCTCCTAATTAAATATTTAAAAAAATCAATTTATTCTTTTTTTTAACCCTATCTATCTATCTATTTCTTTACCCAGTAAATGGTGCGATAATGCCATTTCTTTTTCATTATTGAATGTTTGGGTTTTTAATTTTTGGTCAATTATCAGTATTTATTCCAGGTTTTCAACGCAGTTTACGGTCATATATTCATCTTCCTTGTTTGAGGGATTTTATTTTTCTCTTTCTAAAAAAAAAAAGACATTCTAAACAAGTAGGGGACGTCTAATATTTTTATTTTCAATCAAAAGAAAAAAGCTTATAAATACTCGAAATTTTATAAACACAAATAGGTGGCCATCTATTTATAAAAAACCGAAGGTGTGGTTTGAAATCATAAAAAAGAGGTTTGACAACATTGCAAATACGTAAGGTGGTCGCCCCAGATATATGAAAAAGCAATCTGTAATTATGATGAGGCCCTCTATCCGATACTAGATGAAGTAAGCCACTCATAACAACAACAACAATTCGTTTTTCATAAATTTCTCGAAAAACTAACAATGCGATCGGAAAATATCATAGTTGGAAAGCGCTTTTGATTTTATTCATGCTGTGTGAAATTCATTGAAAAATAAGCAATATTGGCAGAGTTATGAACAAAAATATAAAAAAAACATGCTTCCGGTTTTTCTTTTGTAACTCCGGACCACGTACGAATTTCCAAAAACCTGATAATTCACGACAACAACGAAGAAATGCCCTTTCAGATGCCGTGTAGATCATCAAAATCCATTGGAAAATGCACGAAATTTTTACGTTGAAAATTGCCTGCTTCACTGACCATACACCTTAACTGATGTCGTTAGAAGACTTTCTATAGCTTAAAAATCAAACAACCCCCACTACTCACAATTGAAAGTTGACATATGCAAACACACCAACTTTTTGCGCTTGACTTGCTTATATGTCTCACGTATCCGTTGAAGCTGTCATTTAACGTGAAAGCCTTTATAAGCTAAGGTTCGGTAGCATGGAGACAGTTACATCGTTGTGCAAAGATGCAGTTAAATTAATACGAGAATATATGCTGAAAGCTAGAACAAGCGCGCTTTTACTTCATATAACCAATACAATCCGAATCATACGTCGAGCCATTATCAACAGAATTCATGAAGATAGCCTCTCCGAGAAACAGCTTTCATTGGAATCTAGCTTATCATACTTAAAGTGTTACCGTTTGAAATTGAAAAATGTGAAAAAGCAGTTGACAATCAAGTCGGGCCAGGGTGTGTCATTTAAAACAGTGAGCAATCGATGATCTAATATTCTCTAGGAGGATCTTTCATCATGTTTCCATGGAAGAATTCGTACGGGATTCATAAACGAACGTGAGCTTTAAAGACCCCTGCTGTTCTTGAAAAAGACCTATAAATCATTCGCTTATAAAATCAAAGCGGAACTACAAAAGTCTCTGCTTAAACTTAAGCTGACACTGTCAGCTAATTTCATTAAACCTCAAAATGGTGAAGTTGACCTGAAAACCTTCGCAACTAAAATTGTACCGATTGATCAAACAGCGAACCTGAAACAAAGGCACGATGAACATATTGTCAGCAAACTGATGAAGAAGATGGAAGAGTTTGCTGAAAAAGGCTCCGGATGAGCGTTAAATGAAATACTTGGCCTTAAAGTGAACATAAACAGGTATGATCCACTAAAATTTGGGGCTTCAACATTTAGACACATTCCCAAATTTCTCCGGAATAAGCGCGCCGTTGTGAATATAAAAAATGATGATGAATACTGTTTCCTGTGGGCAGTAGTTTCAACTCATGGTCCTGCTGAAAAACACACCAATAGAAGGTCGTCATATCCACATTTTAAAGATGTTCTGAAATTTGATGGTATTACATTTACCATTACTTTAAAGGATATAAAAACCTTTGAAAAAGTTAAACGGACTTGGCCTATTAATTTATCCTGTATCGAGAAGAG